>VZRN01002186.1:565116-592097 GCA_013397935.1 Dasyornis broadbenti | reverse complement strand
CAAAAAACTTTTCTGCACAGTTTCAGATAGACTCTGAAAACTGAAAGCAACCAGCAAATGACACTAAGAGGAAGAAAAATCAGATGTCCTTTGCACACAGGAATGTGGATACCTCATACCCAAGTGACATTTTCTTCAGCTCCCTGCAATGCTGCAGCCAGGGTGCAGCAAGAGGCAGATGCGCTACTGGGAGTCACAAGTCAGCAACAACTTGAGTGCTGAACCTTGGCAATCCAGCCAGGGGTAAAGCAAGCCATGGGACACCACAGGTTATATTCTGCTCTCACCATGAAGTTAGCATGGATTTGGTAACTTTAGAGGAGTTGATCGGCATTGACTCGGGTGTAAGTGCTGGGCACAGCATGGTCCCATGTCTACTTCTCTATTTACAAAGCAGCACCTCAGATTCCTTCTGAAAATCCAGCTTTTCTGCTGAAAGTGATTCCTTTGCTTATATCAACAGCCTTGCTATTTTATAAACTGTAACTGAAAGATTTTCAACAACTTTAGCTAACAATAGTCTTAAAAAATTGTAGTCCTTTGGGTACTACATCTTTAAAAATAAGGTAATAAGGATGTTGAAAAGAGAGTAATCCAGATTTTTCAATACACATTTCTAAATCATCCCAAGGAGGGTAAAAATTGACAAAATTTCTGTGTTTCTATGAACACACGCTGAGCACACAGGCACATGTTTAGATGCAAATAGTCCCTTTCCAAAGCATCCAACACTTATTTTTTAGTTCTGGAGGTCCAGAAATGATAGACCTATAACTATGTCTTTGTTGAGGCATCAAAGAGCTCCTCTAAATAATGTTTAGGTTGGATTTCCCACCCTCAAATCATCTTCAGAGT
Organism: Dasyornis broadbenti; assembly: GCA_013397935.1. NCBI lineage: Eukaryota > Metazoa > Chordata > Aves > Passeriformes > Dasyornithidae > Dasyornis > Dasyornis broadbenti. Next base: position 591,242 of record VZRN01002186.1, on the reverse strand, counting down.
CCCAGAGAATCAAACCCCCAGCAGGTGGCTCAGCTTTTAAAAAAAAAAAAAAAAAAAGCAGTGACAACCACTTGCTAGAAAATTTTTTTGATTGTAATTGTAGAGTGGGATTTTCTAAAGCTCTCACTGCCTATATTTGCTCTCACAGGCTAAGAAGTGCAATGTGCTATGATCTCGAGCAGGAGGCCAGCAAAACAGTCTTCTAATAGCCAACTTCACTCACAGTTACAATTGCATATTTTGTAAGGAACTCAAGAAATAGCAAGCTGCTACTGTTAGAGCTTATATAAGTGAAGCAGCATTCAGAGTTCTTTATCTCCCAGAAATTTGTCACCATAAATGATGATACAGATTTTTAGGGGACAAAAAAAACAATACAGAATGTTAGGTAGGTAGGGCAGAGTATAGTTAGCATATAAAATTGCTCAAATATAAAATGTTATAATGTCACCAAACTGTAAGGAAAAAATAGCCATAGAAATGCTCTAAGAGCTGGAACACCAGCTTTACTGTGTAAGGCCTCCAAGCTCAATATTCAGCAAGAGCAAATTGTTGATACTTAAACAAGGAAAAGATGTAATGAAAGAAATGCTCAATTTCAATGCTGTATGTATGTTAGGATATGACAGCTGAAAGCAGAAATAAAAAGACCTGATGTTGTGGCAGTGAAAAAACCCAATTTTTAAGGTCATGGTTTCGTCTCCTCCATGTTCACATGAGATTTCGGACTGGGATGGAACCTTACCCCACCTAGCCAGCCTCAGCTTCCTGTGCAAATAGCATCAGAACTCTGGTTCTGCTCCTTACACAACTAGCCTTGCTTTTTTCCGCCTCCTTTCAATTGTAATTCTACTCATTTTTAAATGAATTAGTAGACATGAATTTTTTGCCTACGGCTTCCTGCCAAACACTGTTTCTTTCATGTTCTTGAGCCCTGCCTTTATTAGCCTTGTCTATCAGGATGTCCAGAAGACGCTCTCACCCACGCATCTGACAGGCTCTTCCTAAAATTTCCTGAAGTACCATCAGCAATGAATCATCTTTCTTCTTAGTCTGAAGGAATTTTAAGTTTCTTCTCACTCCTTTAGTCTGTCAGTGTGAAGCATTCCATCCCTGGCATTAAACATTTTGCTGAATGATTCAGTCCAATAAGAATTACAAATGTTTGGAAACTTAAGTTACTTTAAAATGCAATAATTTTGAAATATGAAAACTCACCTACAGTGATTCTTTAAGCTTTTTTTCCCTAAAGACCTTAATCCCATCTGCAGCTGCTGCTTTTATTAAGATTAGAAATAATGCATTTGTATTTTGGAGCAGATTTGCATAGTGGTCCAGATGCAATTAGGGTTCAGTTAAAATTTGACATGGGGACTCCTAAATCCAACACAGTAACACACTCATGTGCAAAATCACTGCTTTGTGTAAGATCTGCCTTCCCATCTTGTGCTACTGAGACTTTGAGGAGGCTCAGCCACCTCAAGGAAAACTGCAACAGGATTTTGTTTGAGGATCTCAGGAGGAGTAACAGAACTCTGCTTTTATAACCAGCATGTCCAATGGTCAGGCTCTACCATGGAAACTGCTGATCCAGTTACCAAACTTAACCAACCTGAATTTCAGTCATATGCACATTTCTTGAAGAGAGAAAAATTAACATCTTCCAAGTTAAAAAGTTCATTCTTTCATATCACTGTTGTTGTAGAAATTAATACCTTTGCCTGACTTATTACCAAGTAACCTCTTGAATATCCAAGGATATCACTCACTCATCTCCCAGTATAAGCCTTGAAGGCTTCTGAAATCCCTATTGATCCAACGCTTACTCCCCTGAATTCATAAGTCAACAGCAGCAGTGGAAACTGTAGCTTGCAGGCCTTACTGCAGAAACCCATCTGTCAAGAGCCTGGTAACACACACAAATGTTTTCTCAAAGAATTTTTAATTTGCCTCGCTGCCATCTGTGACACTTTGAAGAGTTAAAAGCCAATGTTCCTCGTCTCAATACCCAAATTTCTATTGCTGCTGCTCCTCACCGAGATTGACCATGTAGATCTGCACATTCTGCAGATCTGAATTTCCCTGGATAATATGTCTTTTGGTATTTACATTTTTATCAGCAATACTTTAACACAGCAGTTCTGCTCACCCCAGAAGGCTTCTAAGTCACATACAGTGCCAATGAAACTTCTGCAGCAGAGTGACAGCTGTCAGCTAAAGAACATGCCTAACAATTACCGACTTCAGTAGGTCACATTCTCAATGAACACAAGAAAAATCCACCTTTAGTAAACGAGCCATGGAATCTAAATATCCTCATCAAGCAGGTAGCACACTGATATTTCACCTTCAGCAGAAAATACCTGTGATAAATTGAACAAATGACAATTAATTTGCTTCAGAAGGGAGATGATAGTCATACCTGCTGCCAAACCTGACTGGTACCACACTGAAATAGTTCACTGATTATATATTTCAGAAAGCATGTACTGACATGCAACTGAGAAAGACACTCAAGTTCTACAAATATATCAGTAGTTTTCAGTACATCCTAAGCATTAATAATATTAACATATAAACTTTATAAAGGTTTCCTTTCTTCATTAATGACACTGAGAATTTCATTCAAGGTTAATTCTAAAGGAATTTAGTTACTTCAGTCATACTTTATTGATCCTAGTTTCCTGTCAGAATTTCCACCTTTCTCATTATATTCTACTAAAACAACGTCCACTGCAAATTGTTACCTGTCTCAAAATGACCTGCAAGTGGTTTTGATCTACACATACAGAGCTACCTTACTCAGGGGACCCCCTGCCTATTCATTTTTAGCGCCTCTATTTGAGTAAGATTGGATGCAAAACTGTTATTGTCCCCTGTTTGTCAGGTCTGCAGGAAAACCTGCTTAGTACTAATACAAATGTCTTGAAAAAGACACCTATCGTAATTCAGTAGAGCCTGTCTGAGGCTACACACAGCAAACACTTTTATGCCCAAGCACCAACAGGAAATGGCCACAGACACTGAAGACTGTTTAAAATGCTGTCACGTATCTAGTTGCGTATTTTCTATTACATTTTAATATTACTATTAGTAGGAGTTAAATTACACAGCCAAATTACTATTAGTAGGAGTTAAAAGGCACTTCAGCAGAGATGGAGCTCAAATCTAACCTGCCATGTGTGTACATTATTCTGGGGTTTTTTTCAGGTAATTTTTTTTCTGTAGATTAATAGCACACATACAATTAAGAAAGAACATAGCTTTTCCAAAGACAAAAGGCCTGGACTGTAGGAAGAGCAGCTATTAACAAACTCAGTTAGAACAGATAACCCAAGCTCACTATGTTCACCTCCAGGCATCCTGTGATCTTGCAGATAGGACCCGTCTAGTTCACCTCTTTTTTCTGTACTGCTGCATGATCATTATCAATTCACAGTCTGCACCACCATTCCCCAGGTTCTGAAGTCATATTTTATTGCTTTGGGAGGTGCTCAGCAACCCCCTTGGTGCAAAGAGAGGTATCAACAGCAACAGACACCCAGCCACCCACCTCACATATTCTTAAGAGTAATAATAACAGCAATTCATACCAGAAGACACAAACTGAGCAACCAGTAACATCGATCTATCGTTTCAAGTCATTTTATAACGCGTGGTAGAAATGCAGGTGGAAATTAGGAATTCCTCATTAAGAGTTTTCATTTTTCATGTCAGACGTAGAAAGAACTCTGGAAGCAAAAGTTTCCTTTTCTAGTATTGATTTAGAAATGAAAAATTAACACAGGATTAGATGCTTAGGGTCTTAATAGCAAACATACACAAAGAGCAAGTCAATAATGACAATGGAAGACCAAATTCTAAATCTTCGTCACTGACTATTTCTAAAAACCTGCATCTCAGTGTAGATCTCCTCAGTCTCTAGACAAAGCTGGTCATACCCATATCAATGATATATTTCATCTATCACCCCAATTCTATGATTTCTCACAGTGAGATATAATTGTCTTCTCATCAGTTTTGACAACTAAAATGTACTAAATGCCTAACTTTTTAGATTGCTACAGTGAAAGGAAGTGAGACCCTCCTTCCTACTAGATTACTAGTAATTAATATCAACATTTGTATCACTTCTGGATCTGGCCGACACTGTACAAGACTACAGAACTACAGCAGCATTACTATTATGTTTTCTTTTTTAACAAGTCACTGGATTGAAGAATTATGAAGGAGAAAATGCCGTTCTTTAAAAAAATTAATTATATACAGTGGAAGAATTTCTCCTTTTCCTAAATCATGAGGAACTAGAGGTACTGTTTAACAAACAACTTTTCCTTTTTCCACATACATCTTTCCTTTAATATTTTGCAAGCTATTTCTTTGTGCAATACACTTGCGCAGTCAGGACCACTCAGTCCTTACAGTGATTCTTAATAAAGGACAAAAGAGCATGAAAAACTGCTTAAAAACTGCAATATTAAATGAGCCATAAACACTGGACTGTTATATACCAGCCCTTGAGTTCAACCTAAGGATAACACAGCACACAGATTTTAATACAATAAATGGTCTAGCAGGAAACAAGATGAGCAATACTCATTACTGTGGCTATAAAATCAAATACAGGAGCAAGCTGGAAACACTGGCCACACACCACTGGTATAGAATGCACGTCTCAAGGGACAAGATATCAAACCAGTGCCAGGAGACTCAAATTATAATTTCTGTTTCCACATCTCAGCCTCTGATTTCAGAGAAATCACTTCTATCTCATTTTTGCAAGTAAACATAACAATACGAGAGTGGGGCCAAAAAAAAGAACCCAATCTCTAAAATGGTTTAATTACTACTTAATAGAAAGGTTTGGGATTTTGTTGGGACAAACATGAACCACTTGGAGCAGCGCTTGCCTTGCACTCACTGCAGGGAAGGTAAGAGCCACCAAGGTCAGGTTGGCTTTCTCCCTACTGCCACGGAGGTGGAAGCTGTCAGATTTTCACTGTTTGTACTGATGTATTTAAGTGACTTTACTGTGACCATGGCTGAAACAGCAGTCCTGGTTCCTGCCCATTTAAGTAGCTGTTTGCTAACCAACAGTTTAAACATCCAATGACCTTTTGTAGCTGCAGCAATGTGTGTGTTATCCTGCCAATATCTACTCTCTCGTGAGCTCCACGCTCATTAGCTGACATTAAGCATGATTGCCATAAAGGTGATGTAGCTGAGCTTTAAATGGTACCTGCATTGTCCTATAGATATTTATTCCATGGCTACTCTGTAATTAGAGACTTTATCAAACCCTTTGGGAAGTTCACTTACAAAACAGAGTTAAAGAAATGTGAGTTGTTCTAAATTACTCTATTTTCACCCAGCAATTCAGCAGACTGCCAGAAGATGCAGCCAAAAATCTTAAATAGCTTTTAGACTGGGAACAGAGATTAGCAACAACCAGTTCACAAAACTACTGTGTTATTTTCAGAGAGCATTAAACAGTACTGACCTAAACACCAATTACCCTTCCTCCTCATATACATACAAGGAAGTGTCTCGAATCCCACAATGTGGAAAACACAGCTGGTGATGGTTGAACAATATGTTATATTAAAAAAGAAAATCTCCAGACCGCACTTCCTTGCAGCAAAACAGAACGAAGTCTGTATTTTCCACTCAACCAAAGTATTGCCACTTCGACAGCTAAGAGACAAAGCTAAGCTCAGTCAATAACTCTTTTTGATATGTTATCTGGGTAAGAGTTAAGCCTGCTTCCTTCCCTTTCATAGATAATTCTTGCCATTCTAAGTGTGGCTAAAATAAATCCACAGCAAATCAACCCAATAAAAACATGAGATATCACATAAAGACAGATCACCTGAAGTCTACAAAGCTCTCCTCTACAAATCAGCTTATTGTTCCAGGCCTTCATTTTAAAAGCAGTGAGAGACAGGTTAAACACAGTGCTGAAGGATGCAGCCACATGGTGCATAATATCTCCATTTCAACCTTTCTTGAAGGTAGTCTGAGGAAGTGCAGTGAACTCAGTCATTTCAGTGAACTATGCTGCACAGATTTAAAAGATTTATTTCTTTCTACATCCATTGACATTCATTTTTTGTGTAATTAAACTGCTGTCATGGATCAATGAGCACAGATAACAACTAAAAGTAGCATGAGAGCATCCACCAGCAACCTTTTTCATTAAGTGCATAACCAAATATTATTTGTTAGGCTGAAACAGAAAATGCATCTAAAGGATCTCATTTTGTTTGAAAACTGAGGGACAGCCAGAACTTGTGACCTTCTAGAGATGAGGACATAAAATCAAAGCATTCAGGAGCAAACAAGCCAGTCCTTATTACTGATATGAGGTTTAAATATAATATGAGGTTTAAATCTATTTTTTTCAGAGGTGAGGCTCCAATGAAAATATAAACCCAGTTAAAATTACAGCTGTTAGAGTAAGGCCCTCAGCAATAATATAATCACAAAGCAAAATAAATCAAAAATCTTTAACAACAATAAAAAAAGAAAATATTCCAGATGTGCATAAGCAAATCAAATTTTCACATTTTGCCAAGTTGATGGTTCTTTAAAATTATCATATAAGTAGGAAGCATCATTTAGGAAGCAGATGAAGAGAAATGAGAGAGTACAGAGAAAGTAATGTTTGGGGGTTTTAATCCAGCTCCTTGATATTTTATTTGTGTTGCTTAAAGTACCAGCACTGGTTGAACGCAAAAATCTGCTTCTATACTAACAATGACAAAAAAGCCCCCCTCATAACAACAAATATTACTTCGAAATACTTAGGACACAATTATTTTTTGTCATGGAAAGAAAGAGATCTTGAAGCTAGTTCCCCTTCCAAATTTCGCAGTCTTGAGGAACCTGAATTTGGACTTTGGCATTCTCTTTTGACTTTAGCCCAGTATTAAACCAAGTCTTGCACAGAGCTATCTTATAAAGGTCTGTCTATTAAAAAAATTCCACACTGTGTATAGATCCCACATGAACAGCCTTTGTACTTGGAACAGTGACAGTGGAATCACTGGAGAACGCACAAAGCATCACAGACACAGAGTACAGAAACCAGTGAGCGATGACATCCATTTAGTAAAGCTTGGGATTGCTCTATTTCTTCATAAAAGCAAAAGCCATTTCAGTAAAGTCTAGATCGGCAAAACGTCAGTTTTCAGACAACCCTGCCTAAAAAATATGTATATTTTATATTAACTTGCATATTTTCTTACATTTGAATATTAGCAGAATTTAAAAGCATTAGCACCATTGGTATTAATACACTTGTCGTGCTTAAATCCCACAAAGCGGGACTACTTCCCTTAGTTTCCATTTCTCAATGCTTTAACTGCTAAAAATGCCCCTGTTCCATTGTCCCTGCAAGCATATCTGTACCAGGCAAGAGAAAAAGTGAGTTTTAGAAGTCTCAAGAAGAGGCATCCTATCCAATTACACCATCCAAAGATATTCATTCACACTTTACCTATGAATGACACAGGGGCCAAGACAAGGTTAGGACAATGATCTACCATTGACTCATTAACGGCCCCACATCACTTTTACAGGGCTGCTCTCAGCACACACTGGCAGAAATGGTTATTCAATTTTTCAGGATGATTGGAAGCTTCATATTCCAGATGTAAAAAGAGAGTCTCAGCCCTCAATATATATTACATTTCTGATTAGCATAAAAATACTATTCTGCTTTTCTGAAAAGGAGAACTGTAGCTGACAGGGTAATCCCAAGGAGCAATACAATTACTTGTGTTGGTCCTCTCTTCCTTAACAGTTGCTCATTAAGGGCCTGGATGCAAGTGAAAACGGTGTCAACATTTTCCCTTAATGCAAAGCAGTAGCTTTCCAGCCTCTGATTATTTTGACATTTCTAGCCTAAACAAAAAGCACTTAAAAGTCTGTATTGTCTGTAAGGGATACAGAGAGTGGACAATCTGTTTCTTCTTGCACATTTGCTTTCAAGGTTTATCACTTGGTCCTTGTACAAAGGGGGGAAAAAATGAAAGCATGCCAGAAAACACAAAGGGAATACAGGAGGGGAGCGTATCTGCTTATGTATGCTGTGAGCAAACTGCATACTTGGAGAAAAGGGGGATACATGGAATATGGAGCATTGACCCCATCATCTTCCTCACATCCAAAACAGGGATCAATCCAGATAGCAAATTGCCACTCCTAGGTGACATCTGGCTCTGCTCTCTTTGTGTAGTGCATATAGGTTAGAGACAGTATCTCCCACAGGGTAACATGCACCAGTGGCCTCCACAGCTCTCCATGGAGGTAATTTACAGGAATTTTTGTGACCCTTCACTGACCAGTTTTCTGCAATCAAAAGAACACATGCAACTGAAAAGCAAAGGTGCTGTGGTTTCCACCACAAAGCTGCCACACTGAGCTATGCAGGGGAAAACGGAAGAAAGCCTCTCACAGGTTGTGTTCTGCATCTGCCTTGCAACCCTGGACAGCCCCAGACGAGCCTGTTAACCCGGCTGGCAGGAAGTTTCTCTATATAATGTTTGAAAATTGTACTGAAATTCTCTGCTGGGAAGTAACAAAGACAAGCTGACAGTAGCAATCAGCAACAAGTACACAAGCAGAGGGTTTCCTGCCACCGGACTTCACATGCTGGCTCACCTCTTAAAGGTGGGCATTCATGGAGAAAGCAACAAAAGGCTGTCCCAAGCTCAGCATCTTCACATTAATGCATTTTCACGTTTCACCCCCTTTTTCAGCATATTTGTCTCCTACTCTTACCCTGGCCTGTTCCTTTGTGCTGCCTTTGATGCTTTCACAGACTTAGATAAGGAAATGCTACTCAAATACATAAAGCTGTCTTCTGCCACTATTACTAACACCAAACAATACTATATGCCATATAATTCTTCCTCTAGAGCCTTATTCAATATAAACAAAGGAAATAAAATCCAATCAACAGGATTTAGGGTGTTTTTTTTTCAAAATTGTTTTCAAGCTTATCTATACAATTTTATAGAATAAACAGAATTTATCTAATACAGTATAATTATTCCAAAGAGAGAGAGCAAAGGGTAAGGTAAACCAAGAAAGTAAACAAAATAACTCTGTCAGGATAAGCCTACAACTCCTCCCACACAGAAGGAAACACACAGCCACCAAAGCAAACATATATTACACAATATTTATTATCATCTTATTGATACAATTATAAAACTAATAATTTTAAGAAAGCATAAGTTTTTCTGAACTTAATTTAAATAGAAAAAAAAAAAATCAATGATTTCTAGAGGGCTACAGTCTAGCAATGACTATTGTGTTTATTGTTAGATATCCTAACCTTACTTTCCTAAGAAGGATGTCTTACTCAGATTAGAGAGTGGTGGATGTCAGCTAATCCACACCTCTAAGCCCATAGAAGTGTCACTTGAGACAAAAATCTCAAAGGCAGCAAGTCACCAAGCTCTACTGCCTCCATCAACACCACTAAAAAGGGCTCTGGTCCACCAGACACAGATGCATCTGACACACAACTCTGCCACAACAGTGGCCTTATCAAGCTCTCCAGTACATCTCAGCATCCTCACCAGCACTCCGTGCTCTTCTCAGATGCAGCTCTCATTGCCACCACTCTCCTCTTGACTTCACCAAATCAGCTTGCAGATTGGCCTCACTTTACTTTGCTGCACAGCAGCACAGACGTGGGTGCCTTTTGTACATCTGCTGACAGCTCAACAGAGATGTACCACTCATCTTCTTCCTAATTAACTTGGGCTAAATTATATGCTACCGCGGAAAAAAAGATTCAGTGTGGAAATGAGTACTAAAATATAACAAGGAATTGAATACTTGCACTCATTTATAAAATTAGCCTCACTTTTAACAAACAATGTCTTCTTAAAGAACAAAAGAAGTTCAACTATGACAATGTAGCTATTGTGCCTACACTCTAGTTAAAGTGCTGCAAAAACCTGCACACATATATTGTCTGCTTTAGCAAAACAACTAGCTGCTCCATCTATTCATTCAATCTCCAGTCATTGCCTCTCTCACGTTTCTAGCACTGACTTAACTGGTCTCTTTAGTCCTCACAAGTGCATTAACAAAGCTTCCCATCAAAGTATCGCCCAAAACACTATTATTAGCTTAGCTTTAATATAGCACAGAAATTGAGAATGGCTGCAGCTAGAAAAAGCCTATGTTGATGTTACTTGTCTGACAGCTTCAGGCTTATTTCCAACATGTTAAATAACTCAAAAATGACTCAGGCAGCTATTCACTGACATCAACACCTGCACAGCTGAGTAAGTAATGTTAAGGTCCTGTAAATGGAAGGAAATCCTATTATGAATGCCAGAAGGGGCATCAGTCTTTTCTTCCAAGCCACTGCTCCCTGTGATTGAGGGGAACAGCACTAAGAACCAAACACAAAGTCTGATTTCCGGCTGTTACAGTAAAGCTATACATTCTTCCAAGGTGGAGACACCCAGGGAAAAGCTCCAAAAGACTCAGGAACTGCTGAAATATTGACACTTTCAGAGACAAATCTTAAACATTAAAATCTCTACAGGCCTAAAAACTTCATGGAGGCTATACTGGATGGACAACACCTGGCTGTTCTGCTTCTTGCAGTTTATGGCTTTTTAAATTTGCTTTTGTCACTCTCTTCATTCAGGTCCTGACAACCCAATACCACCAGCCAGCCCATGGTCAGGCAGGCAAGGAAAACCCTGGCTCTACAGCCCATGGTTGAGGGGGGGCACAACAAGGGGGAAAAAGGAGTAAATGGATACACAAAGAGAAACTATTAGTCACTACAAACTGTCCTGCCAGGGAACGTCTGGGAAATACTGTTATTGAGGTGCACATAAGCGTAAGCAGATCCTTTGTGTCACTTCAGAGGCAAAAAGGGGGGACGATGAAGGAGATCTTACAGAATAGAGTATCTGTGCAGAAATGGCAGTTAGTCTGGGCTAGCTAGAAAACAGGAGCTCAACCTCAGTGCCAAAGTCTCTCCCCATTCAGAGCAAGGAAATCAAATGCCATTCTCGTTTTATCTTGGCTCAGATCCTTTGCTTAACAACCTCTGAATTACACCAGTTTCTGTGATTGGGACTCAGGGCCATTATATCTGGCCTTTGAAAGAAGGACTGCACTAAGCTGAGAGTAACTATATTTAGTATAAGTACAAGTTGAGTAATGGGTAAGTTTTAATTCAGACACATTAATCAAAGAAAATAAAGCAATGTAAAAGCATCTGGGAACACACAAATTAGTAAGACTAAATGTCTCACTTCTCACAGTAATTGTTTCTTGGGTTGATGAAGGAGGCTTTTCTCCTCTAAACAGTCCTGAAAGGTTTGCATTTTCCTCCCTTCTTTGAATCCCTCTAAGGTATTGCTATCATGAAGATTTGTCCTGTAGACTTCTGGATAGATTCAGCATGTTTTGGCTACAATTTCCATGTGAAAACTACTACATTTTATCACATGACCACCACTGCAGCCCTTGCTGGACTGGAGCACAGTTCAGTGATGAGTTAAAAATGAGAATGTTGCAGCTCGTCTCCTCTGTGGCTTCTGCTGTCCCAGGCAGGGAGATATCAGCCCTGTAACACGGCACTTACCTGTATGCCTCCAAACTGGCCTTTATATTATTTCCTTATTAATGCCCATGTATACTCGGGAGAGCTGTATCTCTTTATGGATTCACTTGGAAAAGAAAAAAAAAATAAGTGCCTTCAGGGGATTACATGTTTTATAATGATATCTATTTGTCTGTCACAACCAGCCTGGCAGAAGCTTTTCCCCTTTTACAGAAATTATAAAATACTTGCTGTGTGTTCCCTTAAAATGATTCTACCTTTGACCCTTAATACACAAATTTTATTTTTCCAGTGCTCACACACAGCTTGAGCTTTCTTTCCATTAGTTAAAATGAAGAGTATTTAATTTCACGATTATCTGAATCATACTAAATAATTCATGTTACTGAAACTAAATCACAGCCATGGTCTCAGTTATACATCAAATCTTGGTGTAACTTACATGACATAACATCAGAAAACATCGTCTCTGAGCAAAGGATACTCAGCCTCTCCAATTACTCCACATTTACCACTAGAGGCCACCAGTTCCCCTGCTGCTGCTACACCAAGGAGTACCTGGCCACCTGAAAGTAATTCTGCTCCCTCTTCCACCTGCTAAACCATATTAAAATAGACTAGAAATTCATAGCCAACCAATCTTACACATAAGGAATAGCTCCCTTTGGTCATAAGACATACTTTATGTAGGGAGAGAGAATTAACTTTGGCCATTATGGATTTAAAAGAGGTATAAGGAAAAAAAAAAAAAAGAAAAATAGAAGCATTACAATGGGGAAGAATTATTGGGGTTTTTTGGGGGGTGGCTATTTTCCCTTACTGAAAGCTATCAGTCCAAGAAAAGTTGTTAATTGTTTTCACTATTTTAATGCTGTCTCTGAAATTAGTATCTGTGGTCTGAGACGGGTAATTTAACACTTGGCTGCCCTTCCCTCTAGCTGTAACAGGCTACCTAGGGAGCAAAGACACAGTGGATTTTATATCTCATTCCAGTACACTCACTTGGAGACAATCCCTTGCTTTGGAACATGGCAAGCAGTAATCATCTGAAAGAAAGGTTCTGTTTAGACATCCAAAAAAGTAAAGATGTGCAAATTGTCTTCACCATATATTTATTTACCTTTCCTTGTTTTGAAGACATAGGAGTAAGCAAGGGCTACTAAACAGCACCTATATCATAGGGCTATTACATCATGGTGCCAAGATTACAAGGGAAAAAATCTCATTTTATCACAGGCATTACACTGCTGTAGACAATTACCCAAAAATGCAGCTCAGGACAAAAGCAGCTTAGCTTTTTTCAGGTTCCTCTGGACTTAAATAGCACCCATCTCCTAGGAATTTTATAATTTAAGAGCACTACAAGAGAACTATTGAAAGAGATTAAGAGATTAAGCTATTAATTAAAAGTTTTAGTTGATATTAAAAAACAACCAACCAACTTCTAGAAGAGATGAATCTGAAAGAGAAAGCTTTAGTTATAGTTGTCCTCAGTTGTAGTTTTCCTAAGGAGCAGACAACCAGGAAAGGATGAGCCCACCAATTTCTTCCCCTTACTTCCACCTGTCTTCAAACCAGTGGCTAAGACCACAAGGCAGACACTGGTCACACAGAAATACATTCAGTACATGACAACACAGTTTCTCCTTGAAAATTGGACTTCCTTTTAAGCGCTTTTGCACTATGCTGTGAAATAAAGTCTCACACGCATTATGCCTAAGGAAGGCTTCATAGCAGTGATGGCTGAACCCAGCCAGGAAAAGCTTGGCATGCTGCACTCTTCAAGAGCTGGGAAACATTAGACGTGGCAAAAGACCTCTTCAAAGTCCAAGCAAGGAATATCTAAGACCAGTTCTAGATATTTTGGCCTCCTCACAGTAAGCAAAACAGCACAGCATGTAGGGAAAACAGCAGTCACATGCTGCCCGTCAGCATCAGAAAAACCCCGAACACCAGATCCTCAGGTTGATGTGACAAGCAGAGCTCCCCTGAACACAATGTAATTGCATCAGTTTACACCAGCACAGGGTTTTTCTAACTATTAACAGCTGGTATAATTCTGTTAAAACTGTGTCTCAGCACAGTTCAGCTGCAGGTCAGTCTTGTTTCAAAGAAAACAAAGATGATAATTTTGGTGAAACAGTTGCTTGAAATACAATAAAATGCTCATTAGGAAACTAAGGCTGCTCCTACCCTCGAGAGCATTTATTAACCCTTGTATTAGGTTCCTCAAATGCCTTCTGCTTGCTGTGTAAAGCCAGCTGCATTTCCCTGCTGCCTCCATTTTGCGTTGCCACAGCAATTGTGTGCTTGCAGTTTCTCCTCACAGTTTTAGAAGTCAGTAAGTGGGTTTCAGGATAGCAGACACTCAAGTCCCTGAGTATCAAAATTATTTAGAAAAAAAATGATATAAGACAAGTCAATCCCATCTTTTCAGCCTCACTGAATCCTTCCCTTCTCTTTCCATGGATTTTCCATTGATATCAGGCTTGTACCCCCAGGAAGAGAGATGGTCAAGCTGTTACGTTTACCAAAATGAATTATGCAAGCTGATGAGAAGTTTCCTACAGTCTAAAGCGTGGGAGAGGGCATATTAAAATAGGGCTCAAAATCAGCGATTTTATCAATGAAACTTTGTCTGTTCATGTCAGTAGAGAATCTGTGTTCCAGAAGAAAAGAAACAGGGAGGGAATGGCTGTAATTCCTTAGCAGGCAGCCAAATTGAAAAATAACATATCTCTAACAGAGCTACTTAGAGAGTCCTTCAGTAAGTACGCCTGGGTCCAGTAATTGCAGCATTCTTACAGCAGTAAATAGATTACTAAAAAGCAAGAGCAATTCTGGGGAAAATGTGATTATAGGAATGGTAGGTCTCATCTAACTATTTTGTGTTATTTAGCACATATTTTCCAAGTAGCAGCAGACCTGCATTTTCAAAGAGGAAAATAACTGCTTTACCAAACCCAGGGAGAAAAAGGCATTTTGAGAGATTTGTCCATTAACATGGAGCACAGAGGTTTGCAGATATCCAGATAGGCTTGATTAATTACTGTATTTTCTTGACTGGCATATAGTTTGCTCAAGAGGCCCAACACTCACACTGAGCCCAGAGTTATAAAGTGCATTGGAGACCTAAAGCTCCCGAAACTTGAGACTGATGTGTCTGTCAATGTACAAGAAAAGAGCAGGTACACAGTTATAGAGGTAATAACACATAGTGGAACTCACAGTTACAAGCATAGTCTCGGAAATAACAAAAATTATATTTGTAATCAGAAATAAAACTAAAATCAGAGATAGTAGGTTAGTTAGACACATTATAATAATTTGTTATTGATTTGCGGATTAGTATGCTATGTTGAGACAGTCTATCTCTTTTTTAAAGTAGCACACTCAGCTTTAAGAATATGCCCCCTGAAAATCTCAAAACCTTTGTTTCACATTATGGTCACTGCTCTGAAGGCTGCAGTGACAGGCTCAGATCCTAAAAATCGTGTTTCTCTTTTTCTGCTGGAGAAAGTCCACCAGCTCACAACAGTGTGGAAGATGAAAGAGATTTGAAGTGATCTGAATCCTTTCGTGTGACACACGCAAACCGAAAGGTATGGCTGGACACAGCTGCTAGAAAATAAAGTGCGCTGAGTAATTACAAACTTGCCGTTTGTCTTGGGAAAAGAGAATTGTGTAATCAGTAAATCTAACTGAGTTGTATTGATTGAGCCAGCAATGTTGCCTCTTCAGAAACCTGATGAAAATGCCAACACAAAGGCCATCAATAGGTGCTGTATGGTTTAAGGCGAGAGCTAAAAGGGGTCACCAGATGTTGCGTACATGATGCACTTTGTCTGTAGGTTTGCTGTAGATTCTCACAGCCTGCCTGCTTTAAAAAGACTTAACAGAAAAAGAAAGTCTTATAAAATTCTACCATCAGTATTCTTCTGTGCACAGCCAAACACCCAGCAGCTCAAGCACTAGTAGTGAGCATATATGCCTAGGAAACTACAGATTGAGAGCACTGTCTGTTAATTGGCTTGCAAGCAGGACTCTGCAAGCAATCCCTGATGCTGTCACACACAAAGTGTGACCCACCTCGATGGTCTCTACCTTTCCGTCTCTTTTTCCATGAAAAATTGCATTCTAGCACCTCACACGCAGTTTTGCCATGAGTTAGACAAATTTATCTAACATAACCTGGAATGAAAAGTATAAACCAGTTTACCCACTTAGCCGTATTGTAAGCAAAATTAGATGGAAAAGATGAAAAAAAAAAAAAACCACCCATCAATAAACAGCAAACTATTAAATGCATAGAAAAAGAAAAAAAATCTGCAGAAGAGTGGGTGGCTCTGGAGGGGGGTGAATAATCCATGTGTACACTACGTCCTTCTCTTTTACCAGTGAACTTGTTACAAAAGGAGCTTGCAAACCTTTTGCCTAAAGGGAAACCATAACTAATGGCATCTGCCATAGGAACTGATGAGCATTCTCTGAATTGCAAACCACAACTTCAGACACCCTTAACTCCCACACAATAGATCACCAGTGCCTCTCAGGTTCAGCTGGTGTCCAGCATGCTGCCAGACTTCAAAACAGGAGGGTTGTTAAGTGACAAGTCAGCCAAGCGACAAAGAACCAATATCAATATACATAATGCAACCAAACCAAGCGAACTTGGGTCATCTTGCTTACAACAGCTTGGCTTCCCATCCCTGGAGAAAGCAGGATGCTCTCAGCCTAACAAGCACTGATTCTTGTCTCACTCAGGCTCCAGGGGCACGACAGGAGCAGTCTTTTTGTCCCATCAGAGAAGGAGGGGGAAGGAAATGCTGCAATCTTGAAAGGACTAGTTCAGACACTTACAAAAGGGAAAGGACGTCAAGGAAATTATAAATAAATGTTTAAAATGGGGACTCTGGCCAACTGGAGGATTGAACCAACACATTTTTGTACAGTGAGCAGTGACTTCAAGACTCAGAGGATCTATTTTAAGGATTTATACTGCAGGCTTCACAGTATTTTTCTTTCTCATGGTGTCTTTGACTGCAATATAAAACCAGATTATATACGTAAATGGGCTGCCTCATACCGCTAATATAAAAAAAAAATGTTTTATGCAGTTTTGAATTTAAGATAAACAACTGTACATGTAAAATAAAAGCACATTAAGTAAATCATATTCTCTGACTAGACAACCCATGAAACTGAATTCTGAATGTGTGTGGCACCCCAGAAGCCCAGCAGACCTCAGGAGGTCTCCACTCCAGCCCCCTGCTCAAGCTGACCAGCCTGGGGGCTGAATTATGAGATTAGCACAACAGCTAACTTGGGTTGAAAATACTTGTGGGGTGAGAA
Organism: Dasyornis broadbenti; assembly: GCA_013397935.1. NCBI lineage: Eukaryota > Metazoa > Chordata > Aves > Passeriformes > Dasyornithidae > Dasyornis > Dasyornis broadbenti. The sequence goes on along the minus strand of VZRN01002186.1, from coordinate 574,282 downwards.
GGAAGAAGAGGCTCACAGATACCCCGTGGGGAAGCCATAGTCAAGGCTGACCCTCCTCCCCGGCTGCAGCCTCATCACCATCATGTGCCTGGCAGTCTCTGCTTCACTGGCCACAGGATTCCCCTTGGCTCAGAGCTCCCCATCCCACAGGGAGCAGCTGCCACACGTTGCACCCTCTGACATCAAATGCTGAAGCCTGAATAAATTTAATAGACTTCTTTAAGACAGGGATTTCACTCTGTATGATGAAAATAAAAACTAAGTAGCACTCTATGAATGTAGGAATTAGTAGGAAGGTTAAAAAGATGACAGTATAACTGTGATAAGTAAACAAGTAGCTTCCCCAATCCTGTGTGCAAAGGCAATAACAAAGTCTATTGCTTCAGGTCTAAGACAAGATTCAAAATGAAAGAACCACTTAAAAAAAGTAAAATACATTGTAAAAAAAGGTACTAGATCATTTTAAAAGATAAAAATAACTTCAAGCTACTTGAGTTTGCTTCATCAACATCAGACAATGCATGCTGTGATGTAGAACCACATATCTATTCACTGATCCACACTGGTAATTTACCTATAGGTAAGGAAATAAATCTTTATTTTGCAGGTTGGTTACATTAACAGATCAGTAAAATGCAGATAGATATGTTCAAGGCATTCAGAGGCAAAGTATCTAGTCTACTTATAAATGGCATTCATGAAACACATAACCAAAAAGAAGAGAAAAAAACAAAACTAAAAAGTATATTTCTTTTTAAGAAACATATTTCAATTATTGAACAAATATCACGTTCACAGAAAAACAGTTGCCCTTCTATAGCAGGCAGTTGTAATGAGTCTATTTCCATAAAAATGCTTGATTTTCAGCTTCAAACCTCTCCAGTGCCCTCCTTCAACTCCCTTGTTAGGCATCTGATTAAAAACAAGTGTTATGAAAAATATTCACCGTTTCATTCATTTGAGTCTTATTCCAGGACTATTCTCTGATATCATCCTTAGCTGTTCCCCATGAAATACTCTAGAGTATCCATTGCTGATAAACACACACACACCTCACATCCCACACTCCATTTCAAAGAACATGGATTGATTTATGGATCGTGATATGGTCTATCACATACAAAATCTCCAATCTTCTACTGCAATGAGAGTAAACAGAGTCACCTTCAACAACAACAACAGAGACGATTACTTGCCACTTCCACAAGAGATGGAGGTTTCATTTCTCTGCTCCCTGACTTCCAAATTAGCCATTCACAGCTACACAAAGGTAAACACACACAACCCTACACTCTCACCAAAAGCTGCTGCATCCCGACGGAGCTCCTAGAGCATGAGCAGAGCAGCCAGCCTCATCCACAGCATCCTGGGTGACAAGTCTCTCCTGCAGGAAGGCTGCTGCATCAGACTTTATTTTAAAGCCAAACAGAAAATACATCAGGACTCATTTAACTTAAATCCCTTGGTTGTCTTTCCCCGTCAGTCATTTGGGAGTTATATCTTTGTCTTTGTAAGAAGAGCTCCATCAAGGCCAACCCGCTACTCTCTCTCTCTTTTAAGAGGGAGGCAGAGGGACCAGATCCTTCTCTGGAGTTCTGTGCTGGCGTAAAACCATATTTAAAAATCACTCACTGGAAAGCGAGGCTCTGGGACAGATCCCCAGCACACACGTATCCCTGCAATACAGACCAGCTACTCTGTCACCTCTGCATGGTCTAAACCTGGACATCTTCCCTGTTTAGGTGGTGCTTTCCATAACGGTAGCTTAACTCCAACTCTTACTGTTGGCAGAATTTCAAACCCTTTCACACTACATTTGCCTGAGTTTAAACAGCACTGAACCATGCAGTGAAGATACAGCGCACATTTCAAGCTCTTCCAGAAGAGCCTCCAATGAACAGCAGACCAGGAATGTAACAACATTATGAAACGCCTTTAATTCCCCAAGAAAAAAAAAAAAAGACACTTTTTTCTCAATCATTACTATGGTCATTACATATACTACTGTGTTTCAAGACTTAACATTGCTCTGATTCACAAGCAATAAAGGAGGGAACAGAGAAAAGCAATGGCTCTGCCAGGTGTGCTCTGGTCTGGTTTGGCTTCCTTTTGGGAGTCTGTAATTGCTGTCAGAGCAATGAACTGCCCATTTCTGCTGAAGATGTTGCTTCAGGAAAAACCACAGTGGTTTTAGTCCTTTTATCTCAGCAGAGGTCACCCTGAAAGCTGCACTGAAGAAACAAAACAAAAGCATATCTGATGTAATATGCCTGACTATTGAGAAGGAAAAGCCCCACAAGCTTGAAACAAAGCCTCCAGCAAAAGATTTCTGCATGCCCTGTGACACACACAGCCATCAGCAATTTATAATTTTAAAAAAATCGAGCTAAGGGAAGGTTTCAGATAAATTGCATTTTGCTATAAAACAGTGACTTGATTTGCTTGGGAAAAAAACCCAAAAAACTACTCTTCTCATTTATAAATTAAGATATGGAGAAGTTCCTGTCCAACTCCTCTGCTGAAGACGGATTTTTGTACATTTCATTTTATTCCCCAGTTCCCAAATGCAATTGTGCAAATGCTTAACCTTAAGCACTGAACTGAAGTCAATAGCATCATCCACTTCCTTAGTGCCAAACATGACCAGTTTAAACTTCTGCTGCAGCAGAACACAGAAATCCATCTGAAATCCAGGGTTTAATCCTTCAGATTTGATGACACTGTGACCAGTGCTGGACTCTGCAGGGTGAGGGGACTGTTAAGGCTGTTCTAATGCTCATCTTGGAGACACAAAATGACACAGCAGCAGAGCAGAGAAAGGAGCCCTGGATTTGTAGCTTCTCCTCTTTTCAGACTGAGTCTTTAATTTTTCAGACCTATATGCTGTTTCAGTCCTGATCAAGACATTTGAATACGAATCTTACTTTAGTTCTTTGTTGAAGCTGCTTGAATTAAGCTTGACAAGTAGCATGTAAAACACGGAGTAACAAAAATGTATCACAGGTCCCTTAAGCTAAATTCTTACTGATTTTACGGGACACTTGAAAAGCTGAAACCCTAATTAAAAATACATGCATGGATTCTATCTAAGCAGTATACGTTTAACAACTGAACTCTCTCAAAAATTTTTATTAGCCCAATTTTTTAATTTGTATGACAATACATACTGCAGTCTACATGTACAAGCTGTATTACGCTGCCTGACACGAAAGTAGAACTTTCTGAGGCAAAGAACAGCAATCATTTCCAGTGAAGTTGACGGGAAGAAATGTTGCCATTGGATCATCTCCCTGGAGCTCCTAGAACCTCATACTTCTTTTTCCATGGCTTTCTAACTCAAGCCTAGAATAAGGATATGTTTTTTTCTAAATAATAAAGCCTGGTCTGAGGAAGCAATGGGCAAGGGGTATTAAATAGGACCCTTTCATTAGCAGTGGTTGTAAGACGGAACATTATTGCACAATGCAACATCACAGCAACAGTGTACAAGAAAGCTTGAAATATACAAATATAAAGTAACTTACACTATAGATGAGGTTAACGTTCCTAAGCAAGCAAAGATTTTGAAAATTTAATTTATAGCTATTTCAAAAATATTGTTTTCCAATGAGCAGGCCAAAACTTTCAATGTTAGCACTGCATTTTAGCACAAATACTTGTTAAAAACTAACCAAATACCACCAATTCTTATCCTCTTTTTTTTTTTTTTACTGAAATGTCAATTGTTTGCTGTGGAAAAAAACATAAGCAAGGAACACATTTGAATTCCTACGAAAAAAAAGCGCAGAGAATTTTTCATAGAAAAATGTGGACAAATGGGCTATTCCTCTCAAAGATTTATAGATCAGCTAGAGATTGTTGTCACACCAGACCTAAAACAATTTTACCACACTTTAGAGGCTCAAGAATGCTTTTGTTTGAGCAAAGAACTTTTCTAAACATAATGCAGCTCTGTTAACAGACACCAGCCCTCAAGTGGAAGCCCTTGGAGAGGTATTACCCTGAAAGCCATTTATCTTTTACTTCAATTTGCAAGCAAACACCAACACAGAGAGCCATTAGAGAACAAGTGCTCTCTGGATGCTGAAAATCAATGGAGGAAAATTAAAAATCAACAAAGCTCTCATATACAGCCTCTTAAATGAAATGGCCTGTGATCCAGTCAATCCTAGTTAAGAGGAGAGTAAAATAAAATCTTAATCAAGGATAAGCTGTAGTGACACTTCTTATCATATTTATATTGTATATCATACATCTTCAACTATAAGCTGCATCATAAGAACATAATCTGGTAATAAAGATACTCATAGTGCATACAACAATTAAGAAACTATTTCCAACACATCAGTTCTAATGGCAGACTGAAAGTTGATGTTCCAAGAAGGCTGATGACAAATGAAGTGGCACAAGCAAACACAGCAGAAGTTTTGTGCAGTATTTTGATAAATGCCCCTTCGCTTACATCCTCAAGAGTAAACTTAGCTAATTTACATCTTATCAAACAGGTTAGGTCCTATAGCAGTGCTGGGAGCTGTGATGCTCTTCCACGTAGGTCACAGTCATGGGGGGAAAAAAAAAATAAAATAAGTAAAATTATTCAAAAGATTTGTTTATGGTGTCTCATCCACTAACCACTGTCACCCATGACCCAGTCAAACCACTGCTCTCAAAAACGTGATCAAGTATTAATACAAAGATGGCAACAGAATTCAATGTCATGCGAATGAACCTCTCTGTTACCTTGAAATAACCATGCAACGTGAGGTTTGCTAACAAAGTAAGAGATCACTCAGCAAGGCAATTATTAGCCATCCTAATGTGACAATTTTCCTCAGATGTAATAGGCATAGCACAACTAAGTAGTTTTGTCCTACATGAACTGAAATAATCTTTACTGGTTGAGTTAATTTTCTCTGTTATTTCTGAATGAGGAGAAGGTCAGTGTTTCTGCTTTTGATGATAATTCCTCAACATGGCAAGGAGAGAGAAAATGAATGGATTTCCTTAGATCCTTTCTAATTTCCATTATAAATATGACTTCTGTGAGGAAAGAGTAATTCTGAGGTAAAAAATAACCAGAAATGAGAGACCTCACACCCAAGGCATCTCTCCCCATTCGCCTACAGCCCGCTCAGCAAATAGGACCAATAATTCTAAATTAATGCAAAGGGTAGGGTATGAAACTAAGTGCAACAGTTTTGACAGAGAACAAACAAAATGCGAAGATCAGGCCTCCACGTTATCTACCCTTTTGCCACAATTGCTCCTACGTGGATGTGCAAGAATACTGCATGGCACTGTGGTATGGATTGGTTGGTTCATAATTATACTAGGCGGACAAGATGAAGCGATGAAGCTGTTAATCACTCCAGAAGATCAGAACAGTCTGAGCCTTTGATATGATCATGGGTTTTCCATTAATTTATGTGTCTTGGTCCCAGCTGAGGCTCTTTGAGTGAATCAGCCATAGTTAGATATTGTGGAACCACCCTCTGCTTCCAACTTCAGCCAGACAAATCTGGGCAGAATATGGTTTCTCTTTCCCTGATCTTTCAGAGAAGAATCAGTGCTTCAGGCTCTGCTGTGAAACTGCTTTGCCATACACCTTTTACTCAGTGTAATGGAATTACAGATCCAACCAAAGCCCATAACTCCTCCACAGACTTCACTTACCTCTTTTGTTGGGCTGTTTTCATCAGCAGCAAATTAAGTCCTTCATCTTTCCCTAGGGCTGGTGATGAAATTGCTTGACCTTCTAGAAACATACAGACTTTAAAAACCTTCTCACACACCTTTCATCTTTATCTGGTACAAGGACTATTTTTCAAAGGCTTTGCAAGCTGTTGGGCAAAAAAAGCCTTTAATAATTATCATAATTTCCTTGTTTACTAGTGTGAAGGTGCTAAAAATATGGGCACCATTGATGTTTTCTACCAGAAAATACAAACCTTAAAGTGCCCTAATGGTAACATCTATCTTATAATCATGAAGACAGACGGAATGGCAAATCCGAACACAAACAACAAATTTAGGACTACGTAAATCTGCAGAATTGACATTTCAAGATATTTGTTTGTCAGTCAAAGTGTTCTCAAAAATGATAAAAATGAAAATTCGCAATGTATTCTACCAGAATAAAGACAGTTTCCAAAGGTGACTAACTCAGGAAGTGTTAGGTGACAGCTTCAGTAATTTTTAATAGGTAAAGGAATAGAAGCTAAAATACAAACTGGACTTTAACTTTTTTTTTTCACTTCTGAGGTTAAAATTTCAAGATAGTTGGCTGAGAGAGAGAATAGCTCAGGACATCTTTATAGTAAAGCTCAAGAAAATTTGTAAGAAATCACAGTAGATTTTCTCTGATTATAAAAGGCAAAGGTAAAATGGCAGCTGCCAAAACCTCAACTGTGTTGCTTGCTCTTCCCTAGCAAGGCTCATTTGATTGCAACTTGACTCATCAGATGTTGTTTTAGCACCTCTTGAGATGCACAAAGTTGATGTCTATGCTCCTCTGAAGACAAGAACATATTTTTCAAGGCTCTAGGCTGCCAGCCGCACTGCAGTGAAACATATGCTGTCCTGTTACTTCAGATAACAAACGGCTTCTCTTTTGTTCAGTGATTCAGCCACAGAAATAAATTATTTTGTCTCCTGAGACTTTTGAAATGAGTGAGGTTTCTACAAATAGGCATCAACCGCATTGTGTTTACTGGGTAATAGACTTCTAACAGGGGGCTAGGTTATTCCAACCAAGGTATGATAATTCAGTTGGCTTCTGTAAGCAGCAGCTGAGGTAATCAGTTGTGACTCTGCTATTCCCAACAGCAATCCTTATGGAAAGACTATAAATATTGCATACCCACCATTATATGTGATGAACAAACATTGACAATATACTGTATTCTGAAATGGTCAGTAAGTAACCTCATTCCCATGAGAGACTCCATTCACAAAGAGATTTTTAGATTGAGTACGTGTATCCAAGATTACAAAGAGGTCTGGTGACATTGTTTAAGAAACTGGGAGTACTGACATCAGTCAGCAGCTCAATCCCATGTGCTTGTACTGCTTGTACTCTCATTCCCTATGCATGAAGGACATTTCTCCCAGATTATGGGCTCTTCACACAGAACTAGTCTCACAGCAACCATCATCACATTTATTGCATTAGAAAGCCACCCATCACCACGATGCACTCAATCCCCTCAATCAGATCATTAACATCTTTATCAATGATCTGGATGAGGGGATCATCAAATCATAGAATATCAGGTTGGAAGGGACCTCAAGAATCATCTGGTCCAGCCAGTCTTGGCAAAAGAGTGCACTTTCAGTAAGTTCACAGATGACACCAAGTTGGGCGGGAGTGTTGATCTGCTGGAGGGCAGGAAGGCTCTGCAGAGGGAGCTGGACAGTCTGGATCGAAGGGCCAAGGTCAATCCTATGAGGTTTGACAAGGCAAAAGTGCCAGGTCCTGCCCTCGTGACCCCCGCAAGGAGAACGTGTCCCTGGCACTTAGGGACATGGGTTAGTGGTGGCATTGGCAGTGTTAGGCTTACAGTTGGTCTTGATAATCTTTAAGGTCTTTTCCAATAGAAATGATTCTGTGATTTATGGTACACCAGAGTGAACTGGGGATTCATACCCTGGAGCTTTAGAAGCAGTTTACATAGAGGTTTGCAGTTAAAGGGAAGCAGTTTACATAGAGGTTTGAACAAAAGAATGCCAGGAGATTTCTTTCTCACAAGGAAAGAGATAATACACTATGAAAGCAGAGCACCAGTTTGAGCTGATTCTTGACCAAAACTGCATCTGATATGCAATTTTTCATCCAAGGTGTAACCCCCTCAACTTCCAGTGCTGCAGTTGTTAGCAGTGCCCACGCAAGGCTGCCCAGTCATACAGGCTGAGCTGAATGCTGCTAATACTGCTTCTGGGGTGAGGGTGCTGGGAAAAGCCCCCTCCAGGTCAATCTGCAACTGGAAGGGTGGGAGTTAAAAAAGAGAATTGGAATGGAAATAAGCTGGGATGGAAAGCTAGAGGAAAAGACACTGGGGAAACACCTTTTTTGTAGTTTTCACAACAGCACAGTAGGGAGAGACATACCATTTACATCAGCCCACTGCTCCCAGAAGCTAACTAGAGTCATAAGGAATAAAAGCAAACCAGGTCACAGGGATGCCAGACCTCCCCAGGTTACTATTCCAGTGCTCACTATCTGAAAAATCAATACTCAAAACACATGAAAGGCCAGATTGCAGTACTGTGCACTGCTAAACAACAGCCCTAGATGAAAGGTCATCAAACTGAAGTACCTCTGATTACCATATAATATACTACAACAGAGCTGGGCAAATCTAAATTGGCGGTTTCCTCCTGGTATTTATGATTCCTTAAGAAATGAAAATAAGCTGGAAACTCAAACTCTTCAAGGGGGAAGTACAATAGCATCTTAGTGTGCTGCAATCAACATATACTTACTGGATTAAAAAGTAAACCACAAATTTACTGTGCATTCTTATGTTATTCTTCATTTTTCTAAGATCTACTGAAAATGGCTACAGCCTTGAGACTAGACCTTCTTGTGAGATTTCTGGTAAAAGCTGCAGCAGATGTCACTGCCAGTTTACAACTGCAGTGTTCTCTGGGGTAATTTTGTTGGCTGACGCTGCAGAGAAAGGCAGAAAGGGGGATTCTTGCATTTTGCCACTACATCATTTGCTGATTTTTAGATAAACTTATTTGCTATCATGAACATTTAGAGGCTTAGACTTTATCTGTTTTTTCCTGGGTGATATTTAGCTTACATTTCTGAACATGGCTTAAATGCTGAGGCAGGTGACAGAGTTGCGTTAAGGAACAGCAAAGTGTCCAAGCTCAGCGACCAAGAAGCTGCAGCAGTTTCTTCAGTCAAAGAGAGCAGGCAAGAGAGATGGCAAAAAACCCCAGCACAAACAAAACCCTATGTGCTATCAAAATGTTCAAAAGAGATAAATATCTGGCAATTACCTAAATCATGGACCGCTGAACATAAGAAAATAGAAAAACATAGCAGCGTCACCTGTAGACTGCAAGCATCAGCCTAATGAGTTTGCCTCTTAAGATATTAGTTTTTTTAAAGAAAAAGATGGGGGGGGGGGGGGGGGGGGGGGGGAGAGGCTTTTTT
>VZRN01002186.1:538839-565019 GCA_013397935.1 Dasyornis broadbenti | reverse complement strand
TTAAAGAAAAAGATGTGGGGGGGGGGGAGAGGATAATGCCCTTTTGTTAATGAACAAAAAATTTGAAAAATACATAAGTAAAGCAGTATCCCTTATAGCTTGGTGATTTAACTCATAGTTATAAATACTATGTCAGCCAAAAATTTACCAGCTATCAGAGTAAAAAATGTGTAAGGTTCTGGCACTTACCAGGCTATTAAAATGGCAGGGCACTTTCAGAAAAAATAAATTTTTGGCCAGAAAATGCTGAACTGGCAAAGGCAAGGTTTTCAATGAACGCTTTAATTTGGACAAGTCTCCCAAGCCAAATACTATTTTGAATTAGGAATATTTATTATTTTTATAAGTCAACTTTGACATAATTTTAAAGTACTACATTTACAAGTGTGACCATTTAAACAAAATATTTCACTTTCTCTCATTGGTTTTTCTTATCTTAGCTCAATCAACACTTTTCTAAACCTTTTTATTTTTATTTGGCAGTCAGCATATCTTTTTTTCCGAATTTTTCAGAATACTGGTAAAAATTTCTGATCTTATCCTAACACAGCCATGCCTTACATGGTAAACAGTTTACAGTAGAGAAGTGTTAATAAAATGTGAATTCTGTGAATTGTGTAGACACACAGGGGCAATGATTTACAACCAACTATCTAAAATTAAGGTCCTAGGTGTGAATTCAACCCTCTTCTTCATTTCTGAGTATAACTTCTAAACATATAGTTCAAATTGCCTCTAATACTTTGGAAAAGCTTTAGAACGTCATAATCTTCACAGATTAGCTTTCTACAAAGTTAAGAAATTTGGCTCAGAGGTCACATCTTTAGTCTTAGATAGAGGTACTGATGAATATTTTATCAAATTGTGTGCAGTCACCTATTTAACCTTAAAAAAATGAGCACAAAGTGTAAAAATCTACCTGACCCCTCTTAAAGCTAGTTATGATCTTACCATTGAAAATACTTCCTAAATTAAAGTCTTTGATTCTGGAAATAATAACAATTCTGATTTTTTTTTTTTTTTTGTCATCAAAATATACTTTCGTATATTTGACTACTGATATTTACAGTATTAATAGACCTTCCACAAGCCCAAACTCCCCTGTAAACTGGTAGTAATGCATTTTATTTAATTAATCTAATAGTTTGTTGTGAGGGAAAAGATCAGTTTTCAAGACTGGTCTTCAAGCTGAGAGACTGGATTACATGTGTGGCATATTATTAAATTTCTCTAATTTCTTTCCCATGCAAGTAATTTACATCTTTCTGTTTCCACATTTGTGAAAAGGAAATCTTATAACCTCTCCAGAATTTCCAAGGTTATTAACAGGAGATGCCAAGACAGTCACATGCACATAAAAATTTTGAGATCTTATGGCAGAGTACAGCTCACGAGTGGTTATAATATGGCCTTGCAATGTATCAAGCAATACATTAGTACCTCCTGAATGGAATTTTAGTCCAGAAAGGACAGTTTTATAGATTTTGTCAGCCTAAGTCAAGTGAAAAGTTACAGCAGGACCTTGCAATCATATACAGCATCTGAGAGTTTCTGAGGAGCCTTTGCTTTGCAATCGCAAAGCCCAGCAGAAACCCTGTGTCCCTGAGACTTACAAATATGTAAAAAGTAGAGGCCCAGACCTCCTGCTGCTACAGCACTTTGCAGAGCAGAGAAGCATTTCTGAAGTCTTGAGTTGCAGCAGGTAAGAGAACCATTGCCTTTGCTGGAGCCCACAGAAAGAACAAAGTGTGAGACACTATTCTTCTCATGGACAGACTGGAACCTCTAGCCAAACCCCACTAATTTATGCCACCAGCACGGCATCCCAAACAAACTGTAAAAGCATTTAAACATAAAGTGATGCAATGTGTAAAAACATTAGTTCATGGGTATGGCTGAATGAAAAAAACAGGACATACATTAGCACTGAAAAAACTACTCCAGTGCATTTAATATCTTAAACTGATATGAGATGTGTGATTATTCCCATGGATCCCAGGCCGAATCCTGTAGTCATAGTTACACTGAAAGCACAGCTTTTATGCAACTTGCAGTTGTCCGTTTTTGGCACCAAGTTTTACCAGATAAACACCTGCAATTCCTCAGTGCTACCTGACACACTTCCATCACCAGACCTTTCCACCACATCTCCTTGCACAGACTTATGCCTTCTACAAAAGAATGAGAGCATCTTAGTCAAATCTGAAAGCCATTTCAAGGGCCAGGCTGCTCATATTGTTTAGAGGGCTGAGAATAAAATCATATATCTGCAAATTGCAGATCCAGCAATTGCAGCAAAAATGAATCATGTTCTATTTGGGGCAAATAGCTGACTTTCCTCTTTAAAGTCAGAAGTATTACCATCATATTCCAATTATTACCCATGTTCTGAACCAGCCACAACTGATAAATGCCAAACAATCTTTAAAAATACAGGAATCTATTTATAATAATTGATTTCAGTATGTTGCAAACCTTAAAATCCTGTTAAGTACTGCACAGGTGTGACACAAAAAACCACGTAATAAACGTGCATTTGTCTTGAAATGGGTTCATAAAAATACTTAGCACTTATTTATGGATCACAGACGATCTAGAAACTTCAGTATCATGGTTTTAAGTTTGTAAACAAGGAAACTAAGTCAGACTAATTCTGTACTTTTTTCAAAACCTTACCTTGCAATCTGATCTCAAGGTAGGTTGTCAAAACATGTCACAGTGTTTTTGTACCAAGCAAACAACATTACAAGGTATGAGGCAATAGGAACTCAGGCTTCAGGGAGGCTCAGTCTTGCTCAAGGTCACAGAAACTGATGTCAGGTCTCCTGGCTAACAGCTCCCTGACTGAGTCATCCCACCACCATTGTCGAAGAGATTCATTTTATGAATGATAGTTAAGGATGTGTCAGCAGATTTATTATTATCTGAATAATATTGTGATTTTTGAATAGAAGCATAGACCATAAAGTACATTCTTCGAAGTAATATTTTTCTTTAGTAATTTTAACTATGAAAGAAAAAGCTTTAATGTGGTCCAGAATCTATTTGTGAAGTGTAGGAAGAATGATCAGAAACAGAAGAGAGAAAAGCAGAAAGAGAGGGTTGGAAAGCGATTAGGACATGGAAAGGCAGAAAGAGATGATGAAAAGTTTAAAAAAAAACACAAAAAAAAAGGGTGAAGAGAAGAATACCTACTAGACACAAACTTAAACGAGCTTGCAGAAGATCCCTCCTCAAAATCAAACTGGACGTATTAAGGAGAATCCACTATTCATTTCATAGCAATCTTCTGCTATGAAGGGATGGCAGCAACCTAGTGCGTTACTCCCACAGATGGAAAAAATCTGTCTCTAGCACAAGCCTCAAAGAGATCACATCAAGAAGGCTTCAGAGGTGGCTTAGTTGAATGTAAGAGTCCAGTTAGTGTGAAGACAAAAAAAAAAAAAAATTAAAATCCTGTTTTATCTTTGCATGAATTTTTGCTGACTGTGCTCAAATACATGGGTGCAGGCTGCATTAGAACATATTTGCCACACAGGTTTTTCAGAAGAAGTTTGCTGCTGCTGCAGAGTGCTGGGGTTACTGGGAATCAGGGCTCAGTTCACAATTAGAAACAGGTAAGCAAACAGTTACATTCATCCCTCTAGTAAATGCCACAAAGAGAGTGGAATAAACAAAGTCACTGGAATACTTAATTTCCACAATAGTTTAGGAGTCCTGTATAAATGCTTGTGCCATGACAGGCAGATTGCAGAAGCTGACTGGTTTAAGCATCAGTTTTACTCCTGGCAGCGCAGGGGGCAGCAGACCCAGGGATTCTCAGTGGGGTAAGCACTCTGCCAGCCCTGCTAAATGGCCATGGCAAACATTTAAACTCTGCTCATTTCCACTGTGCTTCCATGCCAGCTCTGGGGAAAAACATCCTGCTGCATCTCTGCTTCTCGGAGAGCCAGAGAAGCCAGTGTGGTCAGCATGAGTGAAGTTGCACATCTACCGTGAAGAGAAGCAGAATTTGACACATCAGTAGGTTGGAAAATGGTAGCACGGCGTGAAGCGTGGAAGCTGGGACTCATGCCGCCATTCCATCATTGGGGAAATGAGAGGGAAACGCACAGGTCTCCAGGAGGTGGAAAAGATCCATCAGCAAGCATGATCAATATGTTTCAAATACACTACACCATTATTTTTGGGCTGTCTGGAGAATACACCTACTGTACATTGTCCTTGCAGACCTCCTGAATGGTATTACTCATCTCTCTTCAAATACTGTTTAGGAATTATCATATAATCTCCTTAAGAAGGACCTACTGGTTAGTTGTTCCTGCTGTTAGACTCTGAGTTAAGATGAAAAAGTTCCCAATTTCTTCCCTTCTGCAACATGCAGAACCCTGATACAGTCTCTTGGCATGTTGTAATGTTCAGTAAATAATTAGACAAAAGTAATCTCAACATATGGGATGATTGCAACTGATATTAATAATCTAAATTAATCACAGAAAACCCTCATCTTGCCTATGCCAGTTCAACAGAAACCTGACTCTGTTCTATAGACTTACCTGTACCCATTTCATCCAAGCAGACTTGGTAACCAATTAAATACCTATTGAGTACAGTAAGAGGCTTGTTACCAATCCTTTACCATTTCCTCTTTTCAATTTTCTTTTCTCTTTTTTCTCCTGTTTCCTTTTGTGAAGATTCAGCACCATTAATGCAACCACATCTTCCTTTCTGGTTTATTTGTGACAGAAGTCATGCAGATTGAGTAATTCTCTTATTCACTCTTCATATGGCCACCTCCTCCTTTGGACACTATCCCACATATTATGATTTACCTCCTTGTTAGATTTAATTCTTCAAGTTCCATATTGCATCAGAAAATCTTCCAGGATGATACTCACCTGGAAATGTATAGCCTCAAAAAAAAAAGATGTGCATGATCCTTGTAACTACTGATTAGAAGACTGTTGTAGCTTTTGCTAGGACACAAGAAATTCTCTGCCATGCTGGAGTAAAGCCTCATTCAGGTCTCACTCAGGTCTAGAGTCCTACCACAGACAATTTTGGTTGATTAGTTGAGTTTGTTTTTCCTCTTAGTTGTTACCTCAAGCAGAGAAGGATATCAGAAGTACTTTCAGGTCAATGAGCACATGGGCAAACTGGACAAGGCAAACACAAGATTTGCCTGGTGTCCTGCACAGCAAATCTGCACACCCCCACCCCCTCTATTTTTCCCTCTGGCATATGGCTCAAATTTAAAATTGGGCCTAAGTATAAGAATCCACATTTTAAAATAATGAGCTTTGAAATGACAACCTGGTCTAAATTTTGCAAAATTACCCCTATTTTCAGACACAGCAAATCAAAATCCCAGATATATAAAGCCCCTCTGGCACGGAACATTGTGCATACCCATTCCCTCTGACCAGCCACCCCCACAGCAGCACAGCCTCCCCAGGTGCTGAGGGCAGCTTCAGACCTGCTTTCTGCTGCATGCTCTTGATTGACTATTCCTATTTCTCCGAGCAATGACCCCTGCTCATCATAATAGGAAATAAAACCTTGCTGAAAATACGATGCTTGGATTCCTTCTCTTCCCAGAATGACTGGGAGGGAAATGGATGTCTCTCAAGTGCAGAATCATATGCACAATGGTCTCTTAACAGTTGCTCGGAGGTCTTTTCCATTTTCACATAAATCCTTTTTATGCTGTACTCCCCCAACTAGTCATTTTATTTTTGGCTTCACTACAGTAAACTTAATTTAACATTACGTCTTTTTGGTCGTTGTTGGTCTGCTTTTATGACTAATGAGTTTTAGACAGGACATTCATAAAAACAGAACAAAAGCATCTATAATGAGCATACAGTAAAGACAGGCCTATTTTTCGTCAGAATAATTGTATGCCTGAGCACAAAAGAATGCAAAAGTTGCACATTAGGCTACAAAATCACAGTGGAAGGTCAGTCTCAAAAACTTCAATTGAGATCTCTAAGCATCAAATGAATTCTAGTATGGCATAATAACACAGAATATCTGTTCAAGCGTGCAGCCATTTAGCTCACACACCTTCTACCTTGATGAGTAATTATCCCACATACTATTGGAAACCTACATGCTGGTCATGGCATTCTACTGTGCACTTGAATTGTTAGGTCTGTTGGCTGGTTTTTGTGGATTGTTTTCTTTTTTTTTTTTTTAATGTGAAGTGCAGCCTTCAATGACAGTTTACTTCAGGTACTGGATTATAGAATATTTATTGGTTCCAAGAGAGAAGAATTGACACAAAAAGTTTTAGAGGCAGATTCAGCTTGCATGGTTCAATGTTTTAGAAGACATGCATTCAAAAAGGTATTCAAAGACAAACATGTCATGGTCGACAAGAGCTGGGGATGCCTTTCTAGCTCTGCTCATATACGAGCAGGACGGAGAAATGCACAGAAAGTGTTTTGATGGAAGCAAAACCAAGCCAAACCTTCCTACACACTGTGTAGGAAAACGCATTTATAATCTACTGGTTAAGAGAGGCTATTCTCAAATAAAACAGTAACACTGCTCCTACCTTTGACTTATTGAAAGGGTTACAAGGAGGTACAATATGACAATGACATAGGAGTTACACGTTTTATGTAGCCCTGTTTACATATAAAGTGTGAAAAAGCCCTGGTTTCTCAATCATAGCAGAAATCAGTCCAGCTGGAAAGCTGTGGCTCCTGCCCTCCATCTAGCCAATAAATAACTCAAATACTTCTCTGATAGCCAGACTCCGAGCCATTGTTTCATCCACAGCTTTAATTTTCAACAGTTCCAATCTCTGTTTTTCAAAGCTTTATCCTATTTTTTCCACATATACATAGTCACACCCCATCAAATAGCATCCATCAAATCCTCCCCATGTATGTCATGGGTCTGGTGGTGCTGGATGAACCTCTGCTGTGTACTGTGACTCCAGCTAACAGCTCAATGAGAGCTCTGTTTTAACCTTTTGAGATCCACTTGTATTTAGCAGCTTCCTGGTTGTCAAAAAGGCAACTGCTTATCAGTCGTGTGTGAATAAAATCTGGGATTTCTGCCCAGGACTGCCTCTCACAGCAATCTACCATCTAACAAATTATGGGGGGGAAGAAAAAAAAAGAGTCGATTATTGGGCATATTCCTGTTAGTATTTGGAAAATCTGAAGACAAACTGAACAGTCCTGGACAGAAGTCTTAAGCAAAATGATGCAGTCAAGTCACATTAGTGCTCTGATGGTGTATCACTGGAATAAAACTGAATGGTGACACTGCTTATAAGGAAAGAACACATCATGGTAGAGATCTCAACTCACAGACTCATATTCTGTAATTTCACAGGGAAATGTTCCTGAAGTAACTACTCACCTTATTGAAAGGAATATTCCTTAGCTGACTACCAGTAACAGTGTAAAATAATTCTGCTCTCTATATTTGTAGATGTTCCGGCATGGTCTCTAAGGAAATTGATACTTGAGTAGAATTATTCCTTACAAGTAAGGAATTTTGACAAATTCCACAACCAATTGCTCTGCTCTGAAAGACAAATGTCAAAATGATGTAGACTGCATTTACCTGTAAGTGCTTACAAACATTGCTCAAGCCAGTTGCATCTTGGGAAATGCTTTTATAGCTCAAATACTCTTTTGCAAAATGTAATTCATACTATTTAAATTATCAGGCGTTAAAATAGTGTATAAGAAAGCCCACATCCTTATTACTACCTTAAGTGTTCTGCCTTGTTTGACAAGCAGGAATACATGTTTGTCACCTTGCCTTTTAGTTTGGAAAAACATGCAGCTATTGGTTATTGTGACAGCTGGGAAATATAAGTGTTCAACCCATTTAACTAATAAGTTAGTGTATGAACAACCAACATTTATTTTCTCTTAATATCAAAAGCCTGCTTAGCTTAGGATATAAACTGCTTAGCTGCCTGTTTTCCAAAAGCATATAAATGGAAGGATGGATGCACCAATTGCATTAGCTTGAATTAAAATTAAAATATGCACTGAACGTAAGGAAAAGAATCAGTGCATTCATTCAACTCCTCCCCAGCAATACTACATAAAATTAAATATGTAATTTCTACATCCAACAGCATATATGCCCCAAAAAAAGTTAAATATTTTGTTGATAATTTTGCCTAGTGAAACTGAATTCTGCTAACTTTTTTCTTCTGTAGAAAGAATTTACTTTGTTCACCTGACTCCAGATTGACGCTATGGAAACCCTAATCCCATACTCTACAAACCATGTACATCACACTTACAAGTCACAATTAAAATGTTGGTTTGGAAAACAGAGAATACAAAGCAAATTATTTCCTACACATGGTACATTATTGGTTTCCTGCACCATTTGATGCTATCAGCATGTGCTAATTACTGAAAAGGAGATAATTACATAAATTCTGTTGTTTAAAGTACAGGGACATCCCTTATCACTGTACAACACTTCAAGGCTGCATAGGGTAATGCTATTTTATGACACAGATCAATGAAAGAGTGCTTCAAATAGAGAAGTTAGCATTAGAAGACTTAAATAGCAGGACTCCCTTTCACTACTCTCCAGCCTTCCAAAACTGTATCAGTGTCTTTAGTTGCTGGTTTATAGTACGCTAAAACCAGAGTGCAAAGCAAATATTAATGCATCGTTAGGAAGCATGAACCCTTAATTACAGTGTGCCCTTGCCTATTACTCTGCTGTTTCATAGCATTTAGGGTGATGATCTATGATTCTACATGGTCATTTGCAGGTAGGTGAAAATGTTTGCTACTTGTGCAGCTGGCCGACTGCATTGCAGCTCTAACTCACAAACAATACAGCCACTGTTCACACCTCCATCCCATGATTTCATCAGAAAGGTCCATTCAGAGCAACCCACAAAGCCCTCTAAAGCTCTGCCCTCAGAGATTTGCCATCAGTTCTTGTCAAAACTGGGTTTCGTAGCTTGAGTCCTGTGGTAACTGCAGCAACACAATTTCTGCATCAGAGTCCTGCTGCCTCCAGCCAGAAAAAGATACAGAGTGAATGAATTTACCTCAACTGTCAAAAGATTATGTAGACATGACCTTGATACAACTCCTTTCTGATTCTTATCTTAGGCCTATGAACCATACTCATCACAATTTGTTCATAGAAGGCTAAGAGAGAAATGAAATGAGTCACTTTTTGAATGGATGTAGTGGGTTTTATAAATTATTTCCAGCTAATTATCTTCCAGTTAATTCAGTGCCCAAAATTCCTATATTTTACCTTATAATCTTGTGGGGGTTGTTTATACAATCTCTTTTCCATATAGTACTATGTGAAAAGGATGTTGTTATACTTCTTGCATCTGCTAATGCACGTCTTCATCAACTGCATTATTTTCAATACATCTTAAGAAAATGCAAACTAGAGAAATTCACTGAAAATTTCCATTTCATATTTACTGCGTAAAGTTCACTTAGAAGACCTTTGGTCTGTCTGGTATAATTGCACCTTACAGAGTGGAGGCAAATTGAGCCAAAGTCTAAGCTACTGCAGGAGCTAGTTTACCAGAAGCTATGAACTGCAGAAATAATGTCAGCCCAAGAACTAGACTGGAGCCTTCTAGTGGGTATTCAATTTAACTGCACTCCAAAACAAACAAACAAATAATCTCCCACTTCATGTTTATTCCTTGACCCCCCGAGAACTCTCTTCTCACCAACCAAATCAAAGAAGGCAAAGGCTGGGACTGGGAGAATGAAGAAGTTGCCATGGTAGGAGAAGAAGTGTTCAAGACCATCTGAGGAATCTGAAGGGGCACAAGTCCATAGGACTTGAAGAGACAAATCCGCACGTGCTGAGGGAGCTGGTTAATGAAGTGAACCAATGGCAGTGTAGTACTTCATTGCGAGCTGGAGTTAAACACTGACCCATTGCTGTGTGTCTTTGTAAGAAGGCACAGTTTGACTCTGTTCAGACCCACAGTAGTCACAAAGTCAGTTACAGGAACTTCCACAAGATAATTCAACCTTAGTCCCATAAGCACAAAGAACTATGATTTTAACAGTACAAACTGCCTGGAGATACCCAGGAGATACCTGGCAGATTCTCCCTTTACTGTAGAGGGAGAGAGCTTGAGCAGATACCTAACTTCTACAGAACTTAAGTCAGGTGTGGTTAATGCTCTGATGACACTGAGGTAGGAATAATGAGCTTTAAATATGCCGTATCTGTTCTTCCACAGATGAGGACTACAATGAGTAAATGAAAGGAAAGCATAGAACAATTTTCAATACGCAAAGTATTAAAAATCCTCATAAATGTCTTTTATCTTTGCTTTCATGCATTTTCCCAGTCACTAAATGCTAAGTGGTAGCATGGGACTACTTATGCTTTAAATTTAAAGTGCATGCTCAGTTCCAGTACACACAGTCAGCACTCCAGTTTCCATTTTCAACACATTTCAAAAGATATGAACAGTTGAAGGAAACTCACACCATAACGATCTGAAGTCTGGTAACATCAAGAACGAGTGAAACCCTGAGATTTCTGCTCAGCTCAGAAAAGGGAGTCAGAGTTCTAAATGTTCTATTCCACTCCAGTGCAACTGTGCTGAAACAGACGGACAGGAAGACGTGTTCTTTCATCATCCTAAATAACTGGTGTAGATCAACCTAGTCTTCGTGCCCTAATCAAAGGTCCAGAATCTAAAATTTCACATTACAACTGACAAAGCTCCTACAACATGAAGACTTCCCTCTTATCTTCCACATGTGACTGCAACAGCTCCAAGACCAGTCTGAAGCTGTTGGCTAAAGCATGCAACCCCACTGCTTTCATTATTTTTGTACCATGTACACATGTATGCATGTATATTTGCATGTATTTAAATATCTCCCTCTGGCATAATTTACGGGCCCTAAAAATCCCTTTAGCTGTGCTGTTTTTGCTGTTTGTATACTAATGAATATCTTCATAGAGGCAAATCTCTGCATAAAAATAACATTTATTGACTCACAGGGACTTTCTGTATCAGATGGGTTTCATAATGATATTACTTTACTAAGCAGGGTTTGTATCTCTAAGAACTTCAACTTGTGAAATTCAGTTGTATACAGATTTTTCTAAGATAGGTTTAACATGAGGATGAACACTGGTGGTCATTCAGGCTTGAAATTTAGCAGTGATCTTACTGCTGTTTATTTCGTCACACAACTGGCACAACCATATTGTCATTGAACCCCTGTGCTTGGGCAGGCTTTGATACTGTAGCTGATTGAGCTGGAAAAGATCCTTGATGGGGCTCCCATCCATCTCATCCTTCTAGCTTTTATTCCAGAAACTGAGATGCGTAAAGATTCTTGGTTTTACTCTTTTGGACTTGAAACCATCCGTAGATCATATATCTGAGATATGCAATCTGAAGAAACTGTGCTTGGTGGCGGTTCTGCTTCAAGAAACAAAAAAATAATTTCTGGTTTTGCAGCAGATTAAAAATATATTACCAAGCTCAGACACAGTAGGCCTTGGGCACAAAAACTCCAGTGACAATTTCAAGAGAAATATATTATGTACTTAATCGTCAAAGCAGCCTCATTGAGTTCCACTGATTTTTGATTAAGCAAAACAGACAAGACAAACACAACATTGTTCTTCCAATCAGTGGCCTCTACCTGAAATCAGTGTTTCTGTATTGCACTGGAGGTAAAAGGCCCTTCGCAAGAGAAAATTCTTATTTCATGAAAGACTTACTGTGCTTGTGTTTCACAGTGTAGTTCACAATTCTTGCCATTTAAATCACAGGCACTTTGAAGACATAGAAGGGCTGTTACTGTGGTTTTTTCTCATAATCATTCTTTCTGTTGCTTCTAATATAACATCCATTGTAAATACACTCAGTGGGTCGATTTCACTCTCACTTATAAAGTCCACTTAATCTTCCCAGGTTCCAGAAAAAGCATTTTGTTTTGGAAATGATGCAGGAACATTTCTTATGAAAGCTTCAAGGAGAGGGGTTTTTTAAAATTTATTTAGTTAAGGTTTTACACAGGATAAACAGCATTACCAATGACAGCCTGCCCAATCCCTGTATTTTATATTAAGGAACATGCAAAGAACCCTGTGCATAAAGGATGAAGAGGCTGAATGTCAATCCCAGAATCTTTTGGGATGTGTGAAAACCTCAAGAATTTCCTTTTTCATTTTCATGGAAAACACTATGAAAGCTTGATTTCTAGGAGTCAATGACCTCATAAGGTTTCAGTATCCATTAAGGTATTTTTTTCTCTCTGTATTATTCAGGAACAATAAATATCCCACTTCCGTATGTCACAAATGCACCAAAGGTGATCTTCACCATTGTGAAAACCAGTTCCCTATATTTCAAAAACCTGTAAAACACACTTCACATAGTTGCAGAATCCCACCTGCACTACAAAAAGACTTTTTTTTTTGCCACATACCTTTTTTTTGTTGGTTGAACAAATGTAGAAATTGTCAATAACAGTAGGAGTCCCAGGCTGTAGATTCAACTTTGTGTATAATGTCCCAAAATCAGAAGACCTGAAAGAAATCAAACATCTGTAAGTGCTCTCTTCTAAAGGCTTCAGGATTGAAACTCTGCAAAGAAAACCTGACTCTGTGTGCCAGCCGCCCATTTTTAATGCCTCTCTGCTATCCTTTTGTTTTTTTCAGTGTTCATTAGCTACTAAAAGAAACCTTCCACTACTAAGAAAACTAATCCAGGTTTGAAAAATAAGTGGCTAGTTCTGTCTGTATTTTGCAGTTCTGTGCAGTGCTCATTTACTTTTTCTCTGCAGTGACAGAAGCGTGACATGTACACCTTTCCATCATCACCCACAAGGTGGAAAAAAAGAGCTACGAAGAGCACAGGCTCATTGGCAAGTACTAACAGCACCTCCTCAGCTATGCAGGAAAAGAAGAGTTGACTTCAGAGCTTGCTGTTGTGTAAGAGAAGAATTTGGTCTAAGATCTGGAAGGCTCACATTAGACCTCTGGCAGAATTAGTACTTGATAAAGGTATCCCATCCACTCATCCAGCCCTTTTTCAGAGGATCACTAAATTTTGAATGAATAAAACCAAAGACTATACTTGGCCATCAGTATGTCACACACACATCTCCATGAGTATTTCAAATGTGGGCACTCTGCAGAATGTGTTCCGTATTTCTGAAAAGCTGGCAGTGAAAAATGGCATCCGTGCTCTGCAGTTGTAATGCCAATGTCAATTTTAAAAAGATAGACAAGAAAAATGTTACTATGAGAAAAAGTTAGTGAAATTCAAAGCAAGTCACATCCGAATTTTAATCACTTTGGATGAAACTCTGCTTGTTCTGTTTAGGATCAAATTGTACCATACGCTCTCTCCATATTCATTTTGCATTTGGAAAGGAACTCAGACACACCTAAGGGACTTGTCCCTTCTTCACCAAATAGCGTTCCCTAGGACAGAGAGCTGGTGTGGAGGACTTCCACTCTACACACTCTTTTCTCTCACTGGAATAACAAACAGGGCTGAAGGTACCCAGGCCCAGGAACTCTTCATCATTCAAACAATTGGGAGCATTCAAAAGCTGTCATGTCCAAGAGAACCAAGATGTGGCCTCTGTCCCTCCCAGTGTAACGCTGCACTGCCTGTGCAGTGATTTCTGCCCTACAGCCCCTTTTCTAACATGTTCGTTGCTCCTCAGTGGGCTCTGCTGCCTCATGCTCCGCACCCAGGGCAGTCACTGCTGAAGTTTGTAGGAGCATGACTGAGTACAACAAGAGAAAAGGGAAAACTCAAATTCCTGGCTGAAGGTGTACAAATTGACAGGCAGCCCTCTGCCTGAGGTCTCCTCCAAGCCACGTGAGGCAAGCTAGTCCCTGAGGGGCTGGTGCCCACAGGAGTGTGCCATGAGCATTCCACCTATGTCCCTGTGCCATCAGAATGTCACTGAAGTCAGAGGGCATGTTGTACAAAGCCAGAGGTGGCTCCTGTGCTTTCACCAATCCAGCTTTCCACAAGATACAAGAACTTTCTGCTGCAGTCATGGAGCAGCTTTGTATGTCTTTGGCATCACCAAGCATTGTGGGCAGATGATGATATGCCTAGAACTGGTCCTAAGGAATATCAAGTAAGGAAAGGTTCATGTTTACCTTTTCTTCCTTCTCCACCAGTTAAAAAAGCCAACAGTTCATAAGGCTATGGCACACAGACCATACTCACAGCCTCAAACTGAGGGTCTAACCATTGTATAGTGTTATCTGAATGGATTTGATCTGAGGGGTCCCCCCCGCAATGTTGTTTTGCCTGCAGATATACAGCATTGTATTAGAGAATTAATGAAATAATAGAAATTAAATTTTGACAAATATGTAGATATCAAACACATACAACAGCAGTGTACTGGGTGTTCAGCACAGAACTAATTAAAATTCTAAGGGGAATAGGATGGACAGTGTTAAACCTAACTTGCCAGCAGTGTTTGACAGAAAAGAAATTAAAGCAAAGACTTAAAATACCAACTTCAGCCAGATATACTGAAATCATGCAGAACAAGTATGTATGAGGAAAATAGAACCTAGTCTATTCTCTCTGAGGAAAGAATACGAGGTTGGTGGCTAGCCCAGCAATAACATCCTGAAATAATTCTCTGAACCTTAAAGATGATTCAATTTACTTTGAAGAGGTAGTTCCAGGATTAATACAATGTGACCACCGGAGAGTGACACCGTGGGAGCGACACTGTCGCAACTGCATCAATGTGTGAAAAGAGTACAGGCAGGAACTCCAAAAAGGGTAAGAAATTTTCAAGATAAAAAGTTCTAGTCCAAAACTTTGCCTTCTAATTCTCATGAATTATAGAAAGTACCACAACAAAATGAAGTTTTAACAAGAGTGCACTAAGATAATTATGGTATTTTCAGACAAATGTAGGAAAACTATACAGTCAAAAATGTTGGGTTTTTTTTTGTTGTTGTTGTTTGTTTTGGTTTGGTTTTTTTTTTTTTTTCCTGGTACAAATTAGCAATCTCAATGGGGAAAAAAAAAAAATCTAATTCCAATCTGAGACAATAGGCTACTCTATCTCCCAAAAAGTACACCATGCCTAAGTAGGAAGACCCAGATTGGAAGATCATCTGTGGATCTATGGAGAAATTTATTCAGACTTCCAAATCTTTTTTGACAGCCCAGACTTGAGAGAGCCCAGGAATGTCAGCTATTTTTGGAGACATTCATGCACAAGGGGACATAGTTGAAGGACAACATTCAAGAGAGGCACTTTGCAAAATAATTGGTTTTCCAAATCTACTATAATCCAGAGAAAACAGGTCACCCTGACTTTTTCACTTAGGATATAACTTCCAAGTTCCTGACTCCGCATATATAAAGAACTAACATTTTGTAGCACGCAGCTAGAACAGAATACCCTGTAATTGCATGACTGGGCTACAGACAGGATTGGGGAGGATGAATTCTAGGATTCTAGTACATGCCAATTTCAATATATTACAAAATGTACTTTGTACCAAATTAAGGAGAGGAGGAACCCTCTATGGTTTTCCAGTCTTAGTGAAATGATTTTTTTTCTGTTAGGAACCAAACTCAAGCTGTTTCAAGAGTGTTAAGGAGATGGAAAACCCCACAAGTCATCCGTGTTTATCAGGATAAACATATTCTCTTTCCTCCCTAAAAAGTAATGAAAAGATGTTTCAGGTTACAATGGAAAGATGATACACACGGACCTGATGAGAAGAGTAAAACTTCCTCCTATTGCATGGTTCATTTGCAGTGGCAGCACAATGGCAGAACTCCATAAACCAGTGCAAGAAGTGTACAGACTGCCTTTGTAAAGCCAGGCCTGTCCTGCGGTTCTAAGTGATCTGGACACAGTTAATTAGAGCTTTGCCTTTCTGTGAGACACTGCAGGGGGTACAGCAAGCTATACACAGGCTGCTTCCTGCTGCTGTGCATCCATCCGCTGTGACTACAGGCTACAGATTACAAGGATGTTTCTTCATGGAGCAAAACTCAGAGGAGGATTCACAGGAAACACGTCTTCAGTACTCAGGTGATAGAACCACTGGATGGTGGAACAACATGATTACTCACGTACTGATACAGACATCACACAACCTAAGCTTGACAGAGCTCGTGGCTGGGAAGAAGCTTCTTTGGAAGTGNTGGAAAAATCTCTTGTCACTGTAAGAACAGCATGTTCAAATGACAATCCTCAAAATCATACACTGATATTACAGCTCAGTTGTAATTAGGTCTTTTTAGCTCAAAAAAGTAGTTGGGAAAACCTCCAAGTGGTAGAGAAATATACCCAGATGAAATAAAACTCCCAAAGCCCCTAAGCTCTGAGTAAATTTGGGTCTCATCCTCAAAAATGTAACTTTTTTATATTTGAGCTAAAATAAATCAACGTCTAACATAATTTGGAACTGTACCTAAACACTGGATCTGGATATCTTCCAACAGAAATATTGATAAAGAAGAAGAAATTCAGCAGATACCAAAAGAGACATGAACCAAATGTTTGCCTGTCTGAACTTCACTATCGTTATACAGCTCTCCCCTGGTGACTCACCTATGATTCAACATTGCTCATTGTTAGTTGTTTTTCCAGGTTATATTTACAAATAGATATTTAAAAAGATATAAGAAACATTAAAATTAATATAGCAGGATTGTAATGGAGATTCTTAAGACATGAAAATTGCATTCCTAAGTCAAATATAATACTAAAGGTACACATCAACTGCAAAAAAAAAATTGCTTCCTTCCTTTTTTTTTTTTTAATGCATTGAAGAGACACACTAGAAAGAGAATAGTTGGAACACTTTATACACATTTGTGAGATTTCCTCTACTTTTTCTTTCTGAAGACTAACTCAAGCTCTATTCTAGTCAAATGAGCCATATTGTACAAGCTCCATTAACTTAAAATCCTGGAAGACAACCAGGAAGAGATTTTAAATTACTCATGGATTACTTAACTGAAGAAAAAAAAAAAAAAAAAAAAAGAAAGAAAAAAGAAAAAGAGAATTCTTTGAAAGAAAGAATACAAAAGATCTGCTGGCTTAGATCATTGGTTAGTTGTTGAAAAAAAAAGATTCAATTGAGACACATGTTACAGAATCAAGGAAGAGTGGATCTGTGCATAAAACTCACTCGACTGCTTCCCACTTAATTTTCTCCTGACTGTATTGCAAACGTTGTCTTCCTGCCTTCCCCTCCTTTCAGTCAGCAGAGCAGTCCAAGATTTACAGCATGAACTTTAAAATGCAGGAGAAACTATTTTAGGTTCTTGCTCTATCACAGACTTACATCTAACAGCAGAATTTCCTTTGTGCTCTAGTCTCTCACCTGCATAATAGAGACAGCACTGTCAACTACACCGCAAATGCCTGTAAGGAAGAGAGGTATCTACCGCAGAGTAATGAAGAACTGGCTGATGAGTATCTAAAACAGATACATCAGACGTTCCTAAAACAAATGCCAGGACAAACACACTGAAAGAGAAGAAACCAGAGGAACATCACTAAAGAAGTGGAAAACACTCATCTTCTTCACTTAAGCAGCACAGAAGACTTCAAGGGCTTTTACACGTCCAGTGTGGAAATTGCAGAGACTTCGGTTAGCCTCACAAAATCCTTTCAAACAGAACCAAAAACCTCCAAAACCCCAAAGCCTTTCTTCAGAGTACAAGCACATTGTAACATTGGATTCCAACACCCAACTCGTATATTGAGGAATTCAGGCAGATGAAAGTTTCTTCAAAGGCTGTAGAAGAGTAGGACTCCTAGCAATCCAATTAACACCCAGCAATCCAATTAACAGATTACTAATCAGCTATCATCTTTGCTGGAGTACTTTCTGAAAATACCTCTCTCTCAACTTTCCTGAAAATTGAGCTTTTTGGAAATTACACATTTTTCCTGCCAAGACCAAAAATATAGAAATGCTTCTTCCTTAATCCAGTTTTACACTAAAGAATCAATGGTGTAGGCAAGAGGCAGTATATAAATACTTTAGCAACTTCACATTTAGGCAATAGAGAGCTTACATTCTTTTCCCAAAAACACTATAGAGATGAACATGTCCTATTTCCACTTATCAATGTGTTATTGATATCATATATTGATCACATATCTGATAAAATAGATATTTTTAAGAGCTGCCTTTTTTAGCTGAAGTGACCTGTTCTATAATGCTCTGCTGTGTATAGGACACGGTGCAACTTTGAATTTATATAGTTACAGAGACTCCTGCTATTATTTAAAGTTATTAATGCTCATGTATATTTGATTGTAAATTGCTGACCTAAAAAATTCCACGGGGAAAAAAAAAAAAAGAAACAAAACCCCTGCATTTGTATCAAGTGAAGACTCAAGGAGGATCATTACATAAACATCATATATTCTAGAGCTGGGCTTTTATTCAATGCATTAAACATATCCAACTCAACTGGCCACAGTGAGAGGGAAAATCAGGCCCTCTGTAGCCAATAATAAAAGCCTGGATTACTGTGCCAAGTGACATTAAGAAGTCAGATCTTTTCTCAAGAACTATGGCTGCTAATGTCACAGTGAAAAATAAGACACGACCTTATTTAGCAATGCACTTAAAAATCACAGAAGACAAATGCTAAACACCACCACACATTGGCTTCTGCTCTCACAGTCTGACAGCAAGGTCCCTTGACACTACATGATACTGAGGCTGCCTGGACCCCAGGCTGGCATGCCCAGCTACAATCTTCGACCCTGATGTTGCAGTTACCTTTGAAGAAAGCATTTTGAAGTCCATGTTTTCCAGGAACTATCCTGTCTCAGACCTGTCTGGACCCAGTGCTTTGCCCAGTACAGCAACTATTCATGTTTTCTTGTGAGAGAACATGGAAGGTGGTAAACAGAGCTCTTTGTACAGATGGGGGTATTGCTTGATGGAGATACTTGAATTATATAACGTACTTATGAATTGTATCATTTCTTTCCCGTACTAGTATCTTCTGTTATACATTTGTCGGGTACTGGTTCTGGTTAATTGCTTCATCTGCACAACGCACACACACACATGCTCAAACTCCAAGAGTTAACAGCTTTATGACTTTAGTATCTACTATATATCTTTCTGTGCTGTATTTAAACATTCCTGCTCTGCATAGTCTCACTGCATACCATCACAGTTATCTTTTGCAGCCCTTTATTAGTCCTTCAATACACCACAAACATCCTGCTCATTAGCCTATAATCACTCTGCTTATCAGTTACATTTTCAAGCTCCTCATTACTTTGCTGCACAGCTCCAACAATTAGCCTTTATATTCTACAGGCTGACAAAACATCACATTAGCTTCTATTAGCTGCACCATCTCCTTTTCTCCCAGAAACTGTTAGTTTAGGTTAGACACCTATTTTGAAACTACTGCCTTGGTGCATTAATTCCATCACCAGCACACAGCACTTGCTGACAGTAAGTCTTGGAAGGTACAGCCTGTAGCCATGCTTGCAGTACACAGATACTTGTGATGAATCCATTCAACCATGAAACAAGCAGTGTCACAGTGACAAAGCAGACAAGGCACCACCAGGAAGACAGGGTTATGTCTTACTTTTGCAAAAAGTAAAAGCTCTGGGTTATTTCTTCTTTCTTAGCTTTGCAGCCATGGCAGGGCTAGGGCATATGCTGGATCATGCTGCTCTCAAGGAGCATAGGGCACCTTAAGGTGTCTGGGGGCAAATTAAAAATTCCCCACAGTCATTCAAGCCCAGCCAAATATTTGTTCCTGTTAAAAACAAAATTATTGAAATTATTCACATTTAAATTAATGGTTTTGAAGTCTTGCTTTTTGATCATTTCAGTAACCTTGTTTACAATCTGTGTCCACAAACAGTCCTGGTAACTTACAAGAGGGAGTAGAAAACAAGAATGAAATTGTGGGAAAGACGAAAAGATCAATTTCTTACCACACTTTCTTCATTGAATTCTATGTATTTTGTAACAGTTAGTATGCAAGCATTTATCCCAAGAAACAGCCCTGTATGGATTTAGTTTCAGCAGCTGCAAGCCCAGTTCTGCATTAGTAGGTCTCAGCAAGGAATGGAGCGTATCATGGAGCATTTGGGAGGTTTGCTATTGAGAGACTTAACTATTTAATTAACTATTCAATTACTACCTACGAAAAAAAATTATTACTTCTTATGTAATACTAACTTCCTTTCACCTATTTAGACAATCATCTTTGGAAAAAAGGTTGGGTTTAGTTTTTCTGGGGTGTTTCTGTTTTGTTTTGTTTTAGTTTGGTTTAGGGAAAAGAAAAGTCTTTGTTGCTAAAATGCAATTTTCCAAAATTATGCTTACTAACTCTACTGCCAGAAGTGGAAACATACATATATCACTTCCAGTATGATTTCTCTTTTATGAGTGCTGTGAGGGGAAATGAGTAATTACAAAGGAATTATTTCTTATCTCACATACTTGTGTTCTTTGGGGAAAGGAGATGGCTTAAGAATATTTTCTTGAGGTTTGCAAGGAACATTAAAATTTTCCACCACAGAAAAATGCAAGGCATTTCCCAGCCCAGGCTTTTTATTTAAACCACTAAAAACAGCTGAAATATTTCTGAAACAACTTCATTCTCAGTCAGGCAGCTTCTTGGAAGGCGAGAAACATGTTGGGATATATGAGAGAATTTGGCCTTGTGCTTTCTGACCAGAACAGCAAATTTTCTTGTAATCACTGGATAGAACTGGTTGGAATGGGAACATTTATAAAATTAAAAAAGAACTGATAATAATGTAATAAATTGCATATGCACATTCACATGCAATTATCTATTCCTCTAGCAAGGGGCTCTGCCAACTATAACAGTCTTCTACTCACGCTTCAGTAAGCAGTACTCTTCTTTAACTCCAGTTGTAGCAGTTTTTGCTTTTGCTGCTGAAATGTTGACCATTTTATGATTGCTGTGGGGGAGGTGAGAGGGAAAATGAACTATATGGCCAGGTTGTAGCACTTTATAAAAAGGTAAATGAAGTCAATGTTTTGCCAGTAATTTGACTGGGGTATTCTGCACCTGAAGCCAAATGCTTGGCAAAACTAAAGGAGTAACTGGACATTTTTAAAAATAATAAAAATCCTAATCAATAAGTAAATGCAGAAAAAAGTACTCTGGAAATGTATTAGAGACCCACTGTTGCCTGTTTTGAGTCTTCTGGCATGCTTCTCTGAAACTGCAAATACACATCCGGGATGGAGTCTGAGCAGTGCTCAGATGCAGCTCAAGTTCATCCAAGATATCGGTTCCCATGTCCCCAGCGTCAAAGGGGTGATTATTTCAAGTTATTACAATTGCATCAGGAATGAAATTTCTACAAGGAATTTTAAAGCATTGTTTTGAATTCCTCTCTTTCAAAAGAAGTTCACAGTCCATGTCAAAACCATCATCTGCCCGCAAATGAAGTGCCTGAATCATGAAAACATTCAGATGGTTAAACAAAATCAGGTTTTCCTAACAGCCTTTAAAATCACTGTATTTGTGCTGCCTGAGCATGTAGAACACAATGGGAAGCCTGCAGGTAGGAATGGGAGGAGGCACATCCCAGGGTGCTGCAGCAACCAGGAACACCAAGGAATTCAGATACAACCACTTCAGTAGGATTTGTTCCTGTGATTTACTAATGACCCCAGTCATAATCTCCTAATAGCCTTTTACAGTTGCTGAAGGGGTTTTATTTACTTATTTATTTATTTTGTTTAGAGCTTTCAGCAGCCCAGTTTCCCTTCCAGTCATTCTCCTGTAGCTGCAGTGACACCTGTGGAGGGCTGAGCCCATCAGCTGTAGTTTGGCTCGCTGTTGAACTTGGCAAGCCAGCAGCACATAAAGCCCCAGCAGATGTTTCTGCTTTAATAGCAGCTCTTTCAAACCCTCGGCCAGACATAAATCCAAAATAGATCCAGAAAAGAGACAAACAGTGCCACCATCATGGCTCTTAAAATTAGGAGGCAGAACTAGCCTTTTCTGCAGGACTCTGAGAGACCATTAGCAGCAGAAGGTGTCGCGAAGTGTTCCCATGAATTATGCTGACAGGTTAAGAGGGCCAGCCACAGCAAATGCAGCACATTTTGCACTGTGTCACAGTTTGCTAGGAAACAGAATCCTAAGACAAATACACGTATTTACACAGGAGTTTCCAAACTAAGATCACGCTTCATAGCAACAAGTACAGGAAGCAGCCAATTTTATGGCTGTTAACACCTCCACATGGATCTGTGGTGCTTCCACGCCACGTTAATGAACGTTCCAAAAATAAAACTGTAATGCAATGATGCTTGGTAGAAGCAATCTTGTGAATACATGCCGTGCTAGACCTATTTTCTTAAAAGAAAGCTGCACTAAGACTGTATTCACAGCTGCCACTGTGCTTTATGGGAGAGGAGGTTGATATATATCAGGGTGACATGCTAATACATCCATTCACTTGGTGATGACTAACTGCCCCTAACAGAAGCTTGGTCCACTATAAATTATTGGCACGTAATTTCAAATGCAAGTTAAAACAACCCCCACAGAATAAGAATAGTTCTCTGCATTGGAAATAACTCAAAGCACTGAAGGAGCTGAAAACGTCAGTCACATTCTTGTCTGACATTAAAGGACACTAGGAAGAGAAAAAAGTGATCCAGTGTCTGAAAAGGAGTTCTTTTGTTGAAAAGAAGGTTATTACATGTTCTTCTGCCTCCCCTATCATCTACTACTCAAGCTCAGGATGGAGCTGCCAGTAACAGATGTAGCTCCGAGGCTGTTGGAGTTTCTGGGCTCTCTCACTGAGGCTGAGACAGCAGGAGATACACTCCTTCCTTACAGGAGTTGCATTGCTTCCTTGCAGGAGCCCCTGTGGTGGTTGAAGGACACCAAGAAAACAGCTGCAGATGGAGGTCAGCAAATTTCACAGCATCCAAAAGGATGGGATAGAAAACCATGGCATGATGGCAGCAAGTCTGTAGATGATACAAAACAGTGAGGAGTGGCTAATGTATCAGTAATACATCTTGTGGAGATACAGGCAAACAGGAATCTCATAAAGCTCAACACAGTGAGGTAGAAATTCCTGCACCCAGGAAGGAACAACCCCATGCACCAGTACATACTGGAGGCCAACAGGCTGGAAAGCAGCTTGGCAGGAAAAGCCCTGGGGGTCCTGGTGGGCATCAAATTGAAGCTAAGCCAACAAAGTGTTCTTGTAGCAAAGGCAGCCAACAGTGTTTCAAGCTGAATCAGGAAGAGCATTTCCAGCTGGGCAAGGGAGGTGAATCCTTCCCACTCAGCACTGCTGAGATACAGCTGCAGTAATGTGGCTCCTCAGAATGAGAGGCATGGACGTCATGGAGGACACTCAGCAAAGAGCCTTGAAGATGAGTAGAGACTGCAGCATCCATCACACCGGACAAGGCTGAGAGAGCTGGGACGGTCAGCCTGGAGATGGCTCAGGGGAGACCTTATCAATGTATATAATCAATTGATGTGAATGAGTAAAGATGGAGCCAAACTCTTATTGGCAGGGCTCAGTGACAAGCCAAGAGGCAATGGACACAAACTGAAATACATTAAATTCCATTTAAACATAAGGATTTTTTTTTTCTTTTTTTTTTCTTTTTTTTTTTTTTTACCATGACAGTGGCTGAATGGTGGAAAGTGGAACAGGTTGCCCAGGGAACTTGTGGTATCTCCATCCTTGGAGACGCTCAAAAGTCAACTGGACAAGATCTAGATCACCGTGCTTTGATCAAGGGGGTTGGATTCAATGATGTCAGAGTTCCCTTCCAAACTCAGTCAACTTGTAATTTTGCAGTTAATGAAAATTACATTACATAATTTGACTTTGTTGAAGATACTATGCAACAAAAGTAATTTTCTGTAGACAATCAACATAGTTAAAGCATCACCATGTCATAGAAGGTACTTCACTGCCTATTTGCTAGGAAATCCACAACTTCACAAACTAAAACCAAAAGCTTTATTTTGCTTTGCTTTAACTTCAGCAGAATTGAACTCTGCTTGAAGTGTGCTTGTGCCAAAGAAGTTCCTAACTAGCAGCACTGTTGGTTAAGGCAACAAAAGAAACCTTCACATTTACTGATAAGAAAAGTGCTTCTAACATAGGGCCTGCACAGTCTTTGGATGTGAAGTCTGAAATTATAGCTGTATCCCAAACTCTACATTCGCAATCTGAAAGGTGGCACTAAAGCATTTTATCTAAATGTCATTTTGCAATCATATAGCTCAGTCTTATTCAACTGCCCAAAGCAGTCAAGCTTAAATAAAAAAAAAATAATAATAAAAAAAAAGGATTTTCCCAAGGAAAGCTCTTTTTTTCCTTTTCTGCTGTTGTTGATTCCACTCTAAATCACAACTTTGGGGAATTTAACCTATGAAAGCTTTGGCAAACCTTTTGGTATATGCGGTCAAGCCTCCAGTTCATAGGGAAAGTTCCGCATGACACCGCTACTCTACAAATCCATGTACACATCCCAAATTCTAGCCACTAGTGCCACTAGACATGTTTTATTAAGGACCTTTTATACATGACTTGGAAACCAGCTTGTTCTTACACCAATAAATTAAAACCCAACATGCCAGCGTTTGGGAAGAGACCAAGATGCATTTGCTGTTCTTATTTCCAAATCATATCCACTCCAGGGCAGTCTTTTTCAAAGAAATCCAGACTCCAGCTATCACTGGAGAAAGCAACAGTAAGGTGGCCAGGAGGAGTCACTCAATGCCTATTGCCCTACATTTGTGGAAAATCCCATGGAAAGCCACAGACTGCAATCTGCCCTCTTTCTCATAAAATCATAGAATCGTTTAGGTTGGAAAAGACCTCTAAGATTATCAAGTTGAACCATTAAACCAGCACTGCCAAATTCACCACACAAGATACATTTACATATATAAATATGTATACATTTCTATGCAATATAAATATATGTAAATTTATATGTAAATATATCTTGTGTGCAGACTGGATCAGACTAGATTTCCAGGTAGGAATTGTTTTCTTTTTACTGAGACAAACTCTCATAGTAACTAAATGAAAAAGCTTTACTATATCTTAAAGATACATATAATTCCTTGATTGTTGAATGTATCTGAAGTCCTTTATCATGTACGCATTTTATATTTTCTCTAACTTTTAATATCCTGTGCTAATAAAAATGAGACATTTGAGTCACAATTGTATTGTTCCTATAGATTTACTTAGTAGGTAAAGGGAATTCCTTCTTCCAGAGACATCTATCTAATTTTAGACTGTGTCCTGCTATTAAAGTGGCAGACTGGCTGTATTTAACATTACAATTTATTAACCTATCTGTAACATCTAACCCTGTAGAAAAAATGCTACAGAAAATTGAAGGAAATGAAACATAGTGACAGCGCAGGGCATGCTAAAAAATGCCAAAATCTTTCAGCATATTAAAAGAAGAAAATTACCTAACTTCTGAGTGTGTATTTGCCAAATGCATCGTGAGTGAAGCTTGCAATAATTGAAATAACTTTTTTTAAATGTCTGTAAATAACTATTCTTGAATTATCAATACTAAAACATGACAATTCTTAAATTAAATTTAACCAGCTTGCTTATTTTAGTTACTTAAATATGTGTTGTTCAGAACACTTTGGAATAATAATTTTTTTCTATTTCTAATTTTCATAAGTTTTAAAATGCAAAAGAGGTTCTTCTACAGGAGACAACCGTATTTGCAGGTCATATGTGACAGTTGTTCATCATTAACTACTAGTCCAAGGATACCAAAATGGACATAATGCACATATATTTTCCAAGATACACTTTTGTCATGTTCTGATCTCTTTTCTTTATTAAGAATTTGCTAGTAAAACTGATTGATAGGTAGTCTTATTGTATGAGGAGGCTGTGTCATTCAGCTCTTTGACCTTGTCTTCACACTAACAGTCAAGTGTCTTTGAAATCTGTTTACTTCAGAATTTACAAGAGCATTAAAGACAGGATGTCAGCATGTCTCAGGTTTGAAAAGATCTAATAATAGTAAATGAGTTTGGACAGTAGGGTCAT
Organism: Dasyornis broadbenti; assembly: GCA_013397935.1. Classification (NCBI taxonomy): domain Eukaryota; kingdom Metazoa; phylum Chordata; class Aves; order Passeriformes; family Dasyornithidae; genus Dasyornis; species Dasyornis broadbenti. Next base: position 538,932 of record VZRN01002186.1, on the reverse strand, counting down.
CTGTAATGTACTTTAAGAAAGAGAGACAAATTTTATTCTTCCACCTTATAGTTAAAGACAAGTAAAACTATTCTTAAACCACATTTCACTTTT
>VZRN01002186.1:447341-538807 GCA_013397935.1 Dasyornis broadbenti | reverse complement strand
TTTTTTTTTTTTTTTGACTAAAGAACATTATCTTTTGAGGTCAAGACAGACCACATTACATGAGATCAAAAAAAGAGCTATACTGTCAAATAAAGGACTTGACTCAACAGATGCAAAACACCGTCCAGAAATAGTTACAGAACCTAAAAGCTTATTCTTACCTCTTACTGAGCAAGCTCTGGGCAAGTTTGAGGAGCAGCCTCAAAGATGGTTTGCTCTTTTGTCATGATGTACAACGTATAGAATTGGGTTATTTGTCGCTCTGTCACTAACATGGAGCCTGCATTCCTGCACTTCAGGTTCAAAAAATGAGACAGCTAGAATTAAGGAGTGTGACGGAGGAAGGAAATATTTTCCAGTGGTAATACTTTCCCTCATTCATTAGCATTACTACATTAAAAAATTACATATGGCAATAATTTTCTTTTGTGTTTACTAAACATTTGCATTGCTGCATAACTGCCTCAGAAAAATGAGCTTTTGTTCCAACTTAGAGCAGAGTGCTAATGATGCCAAGGTTGTGGCTTTGACCCCTGTATAGGCCATTCATTAAAGAGTTGGACCCGATGATCCTTGTGGCCCCCTTCCAAGTCAGAATATTCTAGGTGTGAATATGGTTGCACTCTCTTTATTTACCTGCTCACAAATCCATCTATTCTACTGCATGAGAATAGTAAGAATAATACGAAATATGATAATCAGACGACCCATCAAATCCCATAGAAATTGCCCTCCATATCAGTACTGTGTCTTCAGGAACTGACTAATCTAGCATAACAAGGAACAGTCACATCACATCCCTATTTGCATTGGCCACATATAGGCTATTCAGCAGCTACATGTGGACAGCATTTTGATTAGCACTTAAAGTTCATAATTTTTTTTTTTTTTTTGGTTATAGCTTTTGGATCTGTCTCAGATTCTCCTAATATTTTGCATATTTTACTGAGATAAATAAATATGCATTCAACACAACTGAGCTTGAGATGCTTCATATTCCCTAAAATATTACAAAAGGTCAGAGAAACTTCTGGATTTGTGTCAATAAAGCATTAAAATAGAACGAACTTGATACTTGTAGCCTCTAAGACACTAAAGGATGTAAATGTGAAAGATATTACCATACAATCAAAGGAAACTGCCAATAATCATTAAAAAGAAGTAAAATAAGAAGTAGCTTTGAGTCACTTATTCTGTTAAGTATGCAAAGGATAAGTAAGGGATATTAGCTGATGATTGATAAGAAACTTCAAGTGATCCTAAACCTTTACGTTATTCACACTGATATTCAAAATGTAATTACTTTCAAACCACACAGTAGAGTTGGATTAATAGAACAAATACTTTAGGAGTAATCCATGAGTCATACCTACTTATTAATAGGAAGCTTGGATTAGTTACCTTTCCAGCTCTGTGGCTTTACTAAACAACAACAACAATAAGTAACACCACATTCAGGCTCTCACATCTTTACACACATACTGTCAAGTATAAAAGGAAAGAAAAGAACAACACTTATGTTATATTTTCAATGAAATGTCTTAAAGAAAATACAGTTTGGGTTATGCATAAAGCATATAGTAGGTAGATTTTCCAGGTTTTAGTTTTATACTTTGCAATTGTCAAATCTTTAGGTACAGATTTGGGGAAAAAAATACCTTGTCTTTTTATAGTAAATGTGTCAAATGGCAGAGAAGAATTTGGGAGGGAATTAGTTCTGCTGTTCCTCAATCCCTCGAGAACCAGATACACAAAGGCAGAGTATAATGAAATAGGAAGAGAGAAGCATCTTCCATGCCTTGTAGTGAATAAGCTATATTGCAAGGCATACGATTACTGGAGACGTATGCGACTTCAAAATTAGAAGATCTAAGGTCCTGAGGAGGGAAATATGATCTGTTATCCTCTGCTGCCCACCCTATCCCTACTTGTTACTTCCCTCCAGCTTCTCCCCCACCATTTCAAAGTCTATGAGCAGGAAAGCAAAATTTGCCTTTGGAGATGGCTGACCTTTAGTAAACGCATTTCCATTTATTATCGCAGCACTAATTGCACATACAATCTTTCTTTTCTACCTATCGTTTCTTTACCTTCCCTATCAGAACAGCATTGGTTTTTGCTACTTTTTCTTCCCGTTTCATTCTTATCTTTTCGTAAAGATTACACAAGACTCAGTGTGTAGCACAGCAAGGAGAAAGAAATGCTTATTTTGAAAACTGGACATGCTAGGCACAGATTTCATCTAAATTGGAGTTATGGCATCACTAACAGTACTGATAGCGATGTCAGGCATCCTTGGACACAGTCGAGGATGCCTGCTTGAATTTGCTTTGGAATTTTCTATTGTCTTCTTTTTGAGCGTAAGAGCACATGGTGTCAATTTACTGTGCAGTCTCAGAAAAGAGAAGACAAATGCCTTAAATACCAGGTATGTTGTCGGCAGGCAGCTGGTTCCAAAAATATTAAATAAAGGGATCTCTGTCAGAATATTTCAAATTTCATTATACACTTCCACGTGAAAATAACACACCTGGCAATGTAGTTCCACAGCTCAGCTGTGAAGTACTGGCCCATGGGCTTGCAGACCTCAGTTGCCACCCTCACCACCCTAGTTTCCATTATAATAGAGAAAAGGTGAAACTGAGAATGGTGAGACAAATTGCATTTCCTGAAAATGGTAAAAATTCTGTAAAGATGTATACAGGAAGGGAAAGATGATAAGAGCCAGAAAACAGTCCATCCTTTAACACCCCCTATAAAAAGTCACCTACCTAAGTAAATCACTTGGAATCAAGCTCTGTGAGTTCTGTGTATATGAACACTAAATTCATCTTAATACATCAGTATATCACAGAACACTGTATTATGTTACTCAGATGAACTACTGTTTGCAAAGCATCAACGGTAGTTGCCTCAGAATATTTGTTAAATTAATTCTTGACCTGCATCTTGTTTGGTATAAAATGAGATGTTTCCTTATGCCCTGTTAGAGCTCAGGTAAGTTTAGTTTTGCCTGATCAAGTTGTGACTTGTAGAATTAGAGTTCTGTCCTTAGCGTTTGTGATTATAAATTCTGGCTGCCATCCTCAAGAGTTCTGTAATGCATAGTTAAAATGTATTGATTTGGAAAATCCTGCCATTTGCTGAAGTCTATTTGTAGAAGATGGACAAAAGACGTGTCTAGACAGGGTTGAAATAAAGTAATTCTCAAATATGAGCTAGTATTCAAAGAAAACAATATTCTGTTGCTTGACTCAAGCAGAACAAGAGATTCAATTGTGCATGTGGCTTCTTTGATGTCCTGTGTCCCAGCACAAGACTTGGCTCCCCAGCCTGCTGCCATATGCTTCCTGTTTGAAACCAAATTCAACTGCAATCTCAAACACACTCAAATACAGAGAAGACTTCAGAGGGAAAATTAATTGCCACAATTATCCTCTGGGTTGCACCTTCACTGATTCCATGATGGTATTGTTTGGCTTGCCAGTTAATCCTCCCTGTGGGCGTAATATTATCATACTGTCCATCAAATTATACCATCCACAGAACAAAACAATGACAGCTCCTAACCTCAGTTCTCTTCTGCAGACAGAAGCAGAGAACCAACACCGGGTCCAGTCTGCTCCTAGAAAACAACCAGTTTAGAAAAAGAGTGATATGAAAAACAGAATTGGGTCTACATGCCATAAAGTACATGGCAACAATTACTATCAGGGCTGATTCTGTTTGTACGCCACACTGTGATTCCCAAATACACCCAGGAGCTTGGCAGAACTTGCAGAAGACAAGATCTACTGAGAACAGCCCTTCTCAGCCATGGAGGTTTATCACAGGAGCCAGAGCTCCTTGTCACTCGGTGCTCCAGAGGAAAACCACTTGCTCATCCAGAGACAAGTAACTGTTCCAGCACTATCCTTCCATTTCTCTGCCACGATCACTGCTGATGCAGAAAAACAATACTAACATAACAATTTATTCTCTAAAGAGTCCTTCAAAATGTAAATGTTAATTTCCTACTGTCATCGACTACAGACAAGCATTTATAAATACACAACTTCATCCTGAAATCTGCTTCTCCAAGTGGATAAAGTCATTTCAGTTGAGAACATGTTCCCATCCAAAGCAAAAAGTTATTTCCATATTCAAAAATCACTGTTTCTCCTCCCCAACAACTTGAGTCCATCTCAACAGAAGTGTGCAGGGGGAGTAGTTTAAGAGGTTTTTTAGTTCACCTCATGAACCACTGGCAACAAAGCTTTCTACAGTTGAACGAGTCTCTCAATCTTTGTGTATTTCATATGCCTTCAATAATGCATACGCTTTTGCCCAAGCACTCCCCAAACACACTGCTCCTCTCTTTGGAACTAATAGTGACTGAACAGAAGTATAAGAGGCAATTTGACTGAACAGAATTGTAAAACCAAAGTGATGTTGGCTGTATGGAGATGCAGAGCTATCACTGTACCTGTCCCAACAAACCTATTCACAGAACAAGTGCTTCTTTAGATGATCTGCACTTTTGCCTTTTGGCAATGCTTTGCCACTAGAAAACATCCCACTTTCAATATTAACCTTGGAATTACTTGGTCTAATATGTTTTGCAATACTTCAGCTTTCATAAAGATTTGATTTCACTATGGAAAATCAGAAATGCCATCTGGCAGTGCCACAAACATTTCTTAGTTCCTCTTCTTCAACTACATTTGGTGAGTGTTCATATTTGTGTGAAAATATTTTCAAGTGGAAAAGGCTGTACCATGTAGCAGTCATATAACCCAACCTCCAGCTACGGCCCTGCAGATACTGCTGTGCACTGTGCTCACATCCTCCAGTAACCACAGTGGGCTCTGTTAACAGCAAAGACATAATGGCTTTTCTTTTTTAAAAAAATGGCTGCTGAGCTCAGCAATAAAGGGATCTGATTTCAGTGTTCTGCCTTTAAAATGGAGCTGACATCTGTGTACAATATCAAATTCATTACAACTTGGCCCATGGCAGAGGGGTAGGAACTATATGATTTTTAAGGTCCATTCCAACCCAAGCCATTCTATGATTCTATGAACTTTTCATGAGGATCCAGGAGAGCTAACAGAGTTCTTTTCTGTATTTGACAGCATAAACGCATGAGGTAATGCTGCAACTCAGAACAAACAAGCCTGGCAGACATTGTTCCTTCTTTCAGGTAACAAAGAGAACTGAAAATGCAATAGGGCACAAATGTGAACACTTGAGAAGCATGGAAAATATAAAGAAACCTTCTTAATGTGAGCATAAATCACAATTAGCAGTCAAGATTCCAATTTTCTGTCACAGTGCCTATAAATATTAATTTTTGTACACAACTACTGTAAAAATAACTTTCTACTCAGCAAAAGTGTTTCAGTCCTCAATCCTTCCAACACTGAATAATGGATCTAAACACACATTTCCAGCATACCTGTAATCCACAATGACAGAAGCACCTCTAAGGATGAAAAAAACATGTTTTTTCTATGAAAAATGAAACACTTTGGGGGCAGGCAGAACAGCTGCCGACTGTTGGGTTACTGGTGAACTGCTCACCTCTAGAGAGGATTCCTTCAGGTGTCCCATCCACCTCAAACACCCCAAGGTGCCCTGCCTGCTCTGCCATGCCCATCTCCATCCTGGCAAAGGCACATACAGGGATATAAGAAACTACATCCTTTGTCTCTCTCAAATTCCCATCAGCTCCTGCCGTAGGTTATTCCTCTGTGTGATAAAGATGTCACACTACTTTTCAATCTGAGTTTATGCCACTTTACCCAACAGTATCATGCCACATAGAATAGCACATCACTAACAATGAGACTGGAGGCAAATTTTATTTTATTGCACTGTTGCTATGGAAGTTGGTAACAAACTCTAAAGCCACTTAGGCCAATGTGTCAGTGGAGTCTATTAACTTTCTTAATGTGCTTTCCAAGTTACCCTTTCAGAAGGTCACAAGAGTTAGCAGGACAACTCTGACACTTTTTTAAAAAAGTCAAAATACTAACAATATGTTTTATTTACCACCACGATGTCAGAGCAGGTAAAAGTGTTTATTTTAGGCATGGTCATAAAAGAAGCTTTTCAGAAGGAAGACACCATTTACCTCATACTGAAAGGATAAGAACATCTGATTTTACCCTATCACACATACATTAAATAATTATTGATCCACATAAACATACTGATCTGCCTAACTTAAGAAACTCTTATCATGTAAATTTAAGCATTACCTGTAGCTGTGAATTTTTTTAGGCTTTAATTATACAAAGCAGTAAGTAGTCCTAAAGCCCAAAATGTCTTTTCTGATAATATCAATTTTCCATTAGAATCATAACAAACAAATAAACCCACACAGAAATCCAGACATCAGGGCTGCAAGTTTCTTCAAAAGAAGCCTACTTCATTTCCATCACTGCCAAGACAGGTGAATTACACCTCTATTATCCCTAAAAGATGTTTGTTTGTATATTTATTAACGTCCAGTAATGAAGATTTTTAAACTTTCTCAGGCAAATAATCCAAATAGTGTATCACTATAAAGTTTTCCCTATTTTCTAACCTATGCTTTCTTTGCTGACATGTAAGCCTGTATTCATCATCTATCACTATGCATTTAGAGTCTGCATCCTCTTTGCTGGTATTTTCTGTTATATTTGATGATTCTTAACACATTGCCCACTGACTACTATTCTCTAACAAAACCCCCACATTCTTCTGGTCTTTGTCACAGGCCACACGTTAGAGCCTCTTTCACCGCAATGCTCTTTAGGCTCACTCCCATGTGATGCCCTACAAAGCCAAATGGACCAGAAGGACTAATCTGTATTTTTTACACATAAATTCAGATATACAGATATTCCAGCGTGAGGTTTGACTTTTCTGCATCACAAAAACAGGACCAAAGTTCAGTTTGTGGTTAATTTTAACATATCTGTAAAATTTCCACTTAATTGGTAGCTATGAAGCTGACAATTCCTGCTGAAGTTTGCCCTTGGACCTACTAATTAATCTCCTGGTTTTCCCATCATTTCTGCAGTTTGCCAACATCATTTTGAATTTCAGTTTTGTTTTCCAATGATGCTTAGAAACCTTTCAGACTCCAAGACACACACAAATTTCATATATACGCTGTCTAGTCCACCAACCAGACCACTAAAAAAAACTGATTGACCTCAAACACAGAGTTCTCTAGAGAACCTCCTTCATCTCACTTTTCCGTTTTTCTAGTGAAGCGGACTATGAGAAAGTCTTTAGACCAGCTCTCTACCTTCTCCATAGCAGTTTCATTTGATTATTCACCCCTAGATGCTGGTTTGTTTTTTCATGAGACCATCAAAATCTTGGACAAAAATAAAGAACTGGATACTCTAAAATTAATTCATGGAAAGTGACCAATTTAAGCAATAAAATGTACATGCCTTTACTGAACTCACACTGATAATTTCATCATCCTACATGCCAGATTTCCATCAACTTCTGTGCTCAGCATTGGAATATTGACAATTCACATCATAAGTCTGGCATTGTACTTACAAATGAAAAGTGGTATACAACAGAAAAGGAGATAATTTACTGTAGTCCTTTGCATGCTACTCAGAGAAAGAAAAATTAAAAACTACAGCAGTTGTAGATAAAATATGTTTGCTAGACACTAACTTGATTAGGCCTTGTCACGAGAACTATGTTTGGTGGAGAAATCTGATAGTGGATTACAAAGTTGTCATTTATAACAAGTATAATCCCTTGTAGTGCAAACTCAGGAGATTTCAGATTTGGGACTGCAGAGAAATCCAGTTCCATATCCATGACAGCCTTGTGCCCCTGGCCAAAAGAATTGTGATGTTGGATGTTCAGAAGCCAGATTTGAACATGATCTGGATGCAGCAGAGTATCTAATTGTGCTAAACTTCTACTGCTCAGTGGTCACATTCTAAATATATCCCTTTTCTTGTGCTTTTTTACTTCATTCAAAAGAATTATTCACAATAATTTGTCTGTATCAATGCCTGTATGATGGGTAAATGAAGAAATAACAAGACATTTTTAAAAAATAAAAGAGAGCAGATGTAGTTTATCCTAAAACTGAAAAGAATAACCTAATATGAAGACAGACCTGAAGAGCTGGATCCATATATCTTGGGAAACAATGAGCTGCAGAAGATTTTGGCAGAGCAAATATAACAATGACAGCCAGTATACTATCTCAACTGTTTAGCAAAAGGAAAGAGCCTTGACGTGTTTAGGTTTCATTAGATGCAAAATAACCAAGTTTCTCCATACTTAAAGCACAGGTGGTTTATTCAGCACTGAAAAGTGTTCCTCCTCTCACTTTATCTTTACTGGGAGAGAATTTCCCAGGTTTCCCCAGTGCCAGCAACATTTGCTGAAACAAGAAAGTTTAATCAATTCCAAATACTGCTTCAGCTTACATCTTCTGTACGTCTGGGTGAGTGGTTGGATATTTGTCTGACAAATAAAGGGAAAGAACGGACTTTTTCATATGACATGACAGAAATTTAAAAGTGATTTCTAAAAATGTGCTTCATTATGTAAGTCCAGGTAAAGGCAACATTTTTTCTTCCTGTCTAATTCTTTAAGGATGTGTCTGTGACAAAGCAAACCTAAAACATGTCTTGTTTACAAAACATGTACTGAACAGTATTGGATTATACTTGATAATGTTCCACCATATCTGAAAATCCAAACTAATAGAAAGCATTAATAGGAAGCAAATTTAATACATGAGAGAAGGAAATATTTCTGTAGTGCATCTTGTGCTAACCTCACATGACAGAACAATGCTCAGATCAACACTTCTTGGCAAAAAAAATACCATATATATATACACATAAATATGCATATGGTGGTCTACATTTTTATTATTAATTTGGAATTTGGGTAAGCCTATCCATACACACTTATGTTACTGAGATTGTGTAATTTTCTTTACTAACATTTCATAATCTTTCTCACTTTACAATGAAGCCCTTCACAGCTAGGCAGGAAACCATTTTCTTGTCATATAAAATTTTTGAGAGTCCATATTGTCACGGTTTAACTTAGAATGAACATAAGGATAAAAGAACAACAAAACAAAAGCCTTATGTCAAGATATCCACTAAGACCTGTGGGAACCCTTGGTTCAACTTCTTGATCCTGCACTGCTTACAGGACCACACTGCTTTTTCTGAAATAGGTGTTTGTTTGCCTATGTGTGGCTCCCTCTCCCTTCAGCATAGAATTTCCAGCCATAAACTACAAATGCTGGTAAAAGGATTCTTGGTAAAACCAGTTCTGCAAAAAGCCTTATTTCCATAAATGTAAATGTGCTTTCTAAAAAAGAAAAATACCACCAGCCACTTTCAAACTGAGCCTCATTTTATGTTCTTACTGAAAGCTGCTGAAAGCACAGAACCAAGAAGAGAGTACACACACTTTATCCCAGACCAGCTGTTGGCATAGTAGAAGTAAAGTCAAATGGGAATGAGTGTGTAACTAAATGTTCTGTTTTAATCCTATTCACAGCAACTGACTGGTAATAAACAAACAAATATGGTTTTAGTTCAATTGCTAAAATATCTGAGTTTTAACATAGTGCTTTTTAACTCATATATTTATTGTTAGCTTCCAAACCTGTAAAATCTTTATTTATGAGCTTTTTTATTTTAATCACCCTAGCCATCTGTAGCACATCTGTTACTTGCTACTATACAGTAATTAACTTAAATGTGGACTGGGTACTACCCTGAATCAACAGATATCAAAACACCTGCTTTGATAAGAGATGCACACCTCTTTATAAGCTCTAATAGTTGCTCAGGTTAGAGTTAAATTTACTACCCATCCCTTAAAACATATGTAATATAGCTCTATGCAGTAATTTAAAACAAAGCCTTGATTTTTTTTAATGTTTTCCATTCTAGTTGCAGAATGGTCTCTCTTAAGAAGAGATCTCACTTCAAAAGATAGATACTCTGATATTAGTATTTATTTGGTTTTAAACACAAAAAAGGTGAATGTTTCACATTCACTCAGTTAGAAAACCGGTCTCACTGAAGTTTTTGTGCTGAGTGTGGAGAAAGGGATACATCTTTGTGGTCTCTGCTGGAGAGATCACATTTAATGAATCCATTACAAAAATTCTCAGAATCTTAATCAATTCATTAGGTTTTTAAATACTTGTCATGATCATGCTGAATCCACATAACTACCACTCTGCAATTTGTAAGCAGCCTTGAATTGGTCACATGGCTGCAGCCATCAGACTTCCCAGCCAACTGGATCTGTCTTTAATTGCATCCTCAGCACAAGTCACTTTTGACAATCCTGTTACATTTTAAACAAGACATAACAGAATCCATCGTGAATCCCTGGATAATTACATTTTGTTACCTTAGAGGTCTCTGGCTCCTATAATTAATTGCATTCCTTTTAAAGTCAGCCCAGAAGAGAATGGCTTTCTGCCAAGGAAGTTTTTAAAATGTTCAAAGACTCATTCCGAGGAACAGCAGGTGCTCTTTGTTTTTATTTCTCAGTGTGCTCATGCCAGAGAAGCAGGGCATTCAATTGCCATGTGTCCACAACCTAATGCTCTCTCCATCTCTATAAAAGAGAGAGATTATTGCACCATTCAGAGCAATACTCCAATAAACACAGTAAGGATCGAACTATTAGGAAGGCTGTTTTGGGAAGTTGTTCTCTTGGGGAAACACGGTTCATAGGTGCCTGTGAAAAAAACTCTGCTACAGTATTTGTGCATCAAACCTTTCATCACACGTGTTACATCCTTGGTGAGGGTGCTCAGCCTGTTAGTTCTCGGAACACAAAGCATTTCAAACCGCCTTCCCTGGGCAGCAGGGAGCTCATTAGTACCACCAGCTCACCATCTGTCTCTGAAGGAGGAAGAGACGGAATTAATATATGATGGAGTTGGGAGAAAAAAAAAAGGCAAACAAAAAAATGGTTGGGAAGCAGCAGGATGTCATCCAGAAAAGGCATACAATGTTTCCTTTGAAATAATTTCTCCTTGTCTGCACAAAATATGGAGAATAGTTTGGGCATGGCTGTGAACTGTTCACAAAAGCATTTGTAAAGACTGGATTTTGGTAATTTTAAATACAGTGTCTTCCAAAAATCCTCAGGATATCTTCATTAAATAAGCTGTCCACAGATTAATCCTATGAAACCTTTCTTGTTCTGTACTGTCTGAACCACAGGAGCAGACAGCAGCCAAAATGATGCTTTTCTGCTTTGAGGCATAGCAAGAGAAAAGGTAATGAAAGGGAGCAGCCCCTGGTACAGACTGAGGCACGTTCTCAAGCCCAGCCCACGCGTGAGGGCGGAGAAAGAGGGGAACAATCATCTATAGCTGGAAAGGGTCACACCTGGCCTCCACACCCAAAACAAATGCTGCAATCGCCCATCTGTGGAACAATCTCCTTCCCAAGTCAAGTCATTACAAGTCACTGGGAAAGCAAGAAGAGGCCACAGGACAAACCAAGGGTGGGACAAAGCCATACACAGTCACAGCTAAACCAGAATTAAAATCCCAAATTTTAAAGTCCAGGCTCAGCCTGAAAGTCAGTCACTGAGTGAATCCTGTACCATCTGGTCCTTCAGAAATTTTGATATAAATATTCAGAAAGAGAATACATCTTACGGAAAAATCAGGAGTGGCTGCACAAAGCATTTAGGACTTTTTAAAAACAATGACATAAGTATCAGCCTTTCAACTGATCCCACAGACCTTCAGATCAAAGCAGCAACTTCACAGATGTACAAAGATGAACAGCTCAGATATTAAATGTCCACAATCTGAGTATCTTTCAGGTATGTTTTCTTTGGCTGTTAACTTCTTTGTCAACGAAAAGTCCCCACAAGCCACTTAAAAATTACAGAAAAAAATCCAACCAAGTAACACAGAATCCTTAAGTCACACAGTAACATTTACATTCATGTACCTAAGCAAAAGCTTTGATTTTCAGAAAGACTGAGAAGGTGACAACAGGTATTGTCAGGCACCACCTTTTGGAAAACCAAGTCATTGACCTACAAGGTACTACAGTTAGCTTTCAGGTTTTTAAATTTATTTATTTCAAAGTTATGCTTTGCTAAAAGGGAAAAATGTCTAGCTATGAATGCCAAAAAATGTTAATGGTGTGACCTCAGTTTTCTGCTGCTCATGAACTATGTGGAACTTGTCCAATAAACATAATAGAGTGGGAAAATGAGTAACTGAGTTCTTGAAAAAACAAAGTGAGTATGTCATCAGCCCACAGAGTAAACGCACTTCTGTGCTACTTTCTGGGTCACAGACACTCTAACAGCCCACAATATCCTTCTCATGACTATCTCATACACCTCTGTGGGTCTGACCTACCCTGACAGCATGTCTTTGTCATATCTGCAACTTCAAAAGACGAATGTAGTTACAAAAAGCAACCCACTATAGCAGCACATTGCTGAAACCAGATCTTACATCTGAGGAAAAACATGTTAATGACTCAAATTCAGCTCTGTTTTACAATGTGTGTAGCTGGACTAGATCCCTGATTTTCATTGGAACTGCCTCAGAAATGCAATCACAGAATCCTTTTAATCATCGGTGTAACAAAGAGGTGACTCCAGTTCACAGCACAAGAGCTCTTACATTTCATTGAGAAAGTGTCATCCAGGTTAGTTATGAAAAAAATATTTGTATTTCTGAAGTTCTAGGGCCAGGGATGAGCAGATTATTTGACTGCATTTACAGTATTTTCCGCTTCTCATTAAGAATGTACAGCAATGGGATAGAGGCAGGGCAACTATTGGATGCAAATCCCTGCCTTAGAAGAAAATGTAGAAATACTAATCCCAAGGCAGTGAGACAAGACACAACTGCTTATACTGGTTTTGTATCAAGGAATGGAGTGGCTACAGCCCTGTTCACAGGATGAGGTATAGAAAATTGGAAATCAAGGAAACCATAAGTATTGCAAAATGGGGAGACACAAGCCAGATCAGCACAGGAAATATGACTTTGCTTGTTATAAACAGCTATTTGCTTCTTTTGAAGACATTAACATGAGATTTATTCATATCATTACTGTATACTCAACTTTCAAGGCTTCAGTGTTAATGGCCATTCATAAAAAAATAAATGAATGAGTACTTGTCTTCATGGTATATTTAACAAGCCTCTGAAAATCTGAAATAAAAAATCTTAGTGCTAACCCAACTAAATTGCCACACTGCCCGCCTCTAACACCAAATGGTTTAGATTTTCTAAATACAGTAGTTGACCATGACAGCTGATAATCGTCTAAATCTCTTGTATCTGTTTGCACACAAAGAGCAGCTCTGTAGTAATTTACAGCTGATGCCCCCAGGATAAGTATTTGTGTTATGCTCAACAAGTAGCTTGCTAGGTAACAAATGTCACATGGAAAATGATGTCTGAAAATTAACCTTCCCTTTTGGTTAATTTTGTTGAATGGTAATTTTGAAGAAGGTGATTGAATTTCTTGAGTAGGGAGATGACCGGATTGATGACCTCCGGAGATCCCTTTAAGGACCTGGCAAGCATCTATTCTCTTGAAAAAGAAGAAGAGTATGTGCCAACCCACAATGAACTTTCTACAGTAATCACTGTTGTTGCAGAATTTTATCTGCTGAGTAGCAGATAAAAGCCAGGTGCCCCAAAGCCAGAAATACAATCAGAGTCACAAGAAAGAGGAGAGAATAACTGCCAGTCCTGAAGATAGGTGTTCACAAGGAGATAAATTCATAAGATAGATTCATAAACAAGTCCGTGACAGGTTTTCTTTTGATGAACATCTGGCAACTATATATACACTTGCACATTAATAACATATTGCTAACTTATCTGGCATAATTTTTCAAAAGAAGGTACTCTCCACTTAACTGGCGTTTTGTCAAAGTGGAATCCCATCTTTTTTTTTTTTTTTTTTGCTTAGCTCTTACCTTGAAGAATTTTCCAAGGTTTTTTATTTATTTATAAGCATGATAGGCGTCCTAAAGGGTTGGAATCTTGTTTGTTCTAACAAATTGCAATCATAATTAATAAATACACTAAACCTGCTGTCAGCCTAACTGATGAGAAAAATCTGACTGGATCCTAGCAGGGAAGGATTCTTCCCTGCTGTGTCTTTTTTAAAAGAAAAAAAAAATCTACTTCTGGTTCAGGACAGAGGTATTGAAATGACAGAAATCCTGTTGAAACACTTTAATACTCCAAAGAAGTTTAAAAAGGATAAAGTTTTAATTTGAAATTTAAATTTAAAGCAAAATTTAAGTCATTATTGGAATTGAATTAAGCCCTTGGAGACCTTTAAAATGGCAATTTGAAAACAGGAGATGATTGCCCTGTTTTATCTATTGCTCCTCCAAGAAACAAACTTCTGCTTGATCTGGTTGATAGCTCACCATATTCTGGTTAGTATGTCTTTCTCATGGACATCTAGAACTGCTTTTCCCAGAGCTATCTAATACTTGTGAGTTTCATGGAGAAGAGAGAGAATTATCTCCATTTGGTTACTCAGTACCCTGACCTTTGTTCATGGTGCAAATGCACAGTAACCCCAAGCACTTTGGTGGCGTAAGAAGAAATATCATATAACTACCATACATCTCATTTTTAGGGTGAAGGAAAATACAAGGCAAAAGGAAACATCACATGAAAACCTGACCCTCCTTAAAAGGTATCAAAAATCCCATGCACTAAAAGCCTACCACCTGCATTCTTGGCTGCTAAACTTGTTAGGGTTTTCACCAAACACAGTGTAATAACTAGTCATCAATAGATAATCACGCTGAACTCCTAGGATTCTAAATTATGAGGACAGTACACGTGTTAAATATTTAATTGGAAATAACCGATTACATTAATTAGGGGGAATTTAGGCTGCTGTTCCAGTGGTAATTGTATTTGTCAGGACAGAGAGAGATATACTCCACAATGTCAGTACAATATTCTTCAGAAGAATAAGTATTGATTAAACCTAACTGTGGTTGTCTAATTGTGGCTAGAGGAATAACGGTGCCATTTTCGGTGCAGGCGATAAGTAAAAGAAGACTATGTCAGTGATAAAAAAATAAAAACAATAAAGCTATTAGATTCCACGTGATGTTTTAGAAGCTTGCCTGGAGAATTCCCTCAAGTGAAGTTGGGGATACTATTAAAACCAGTGAATCATAACAACTGCCATAAGGGAATTATCCAGCACACTTTCCTGCTCTGGTAACCCTGCACCCCATGGACAACAAGATACATGAAACCACCCTCTGGGAAAAACTCTTTACTTCCCTAGTGTGTTGTTATGTAAAAGACTGAGATGACAATTTACTATTTTCTGTTCCAACTTTTTTTCACCCTTCTTAGCCACTAAGCCTGTCTGATTTCACTGGCCATTAATGATGCTTAGCTCAGGGCCATAGAAATTAAACTCTTGAAGGACTCATTTCACCTGGAATTGCCATGATTAAAGGTATGCCTTTGCTGGGAAAATCAGAGCAAGTTTTTGACTTCCCAGTCACACTCTGAAACACAAACTATTTATGTATGCTCAAGCTCCATAGCAATACCTTGCTCAAATTAAATTATTGGGCCTGACAGCAGTGTTTAGCTATCAATATAAATACTGTCCAAGTTCACATGAAAATTATAGGGCCCCCAGCTCCAAAGTATCTGAGTTGCTAACAGAAAGGTGGCCAAGCAATGTGGCATCTTCATACGTCCCAGAATATATATACTAAAAACAGCGTTAAGCAGAAAGGTTCCGCTGTATTTCTGTCAGTATTATTCAGTATAGTCTATCCCAGCTAAGAATAACTCTCTGCTCCAGTAACCCAGAAAGTGGAGCAACACACTCTGCTTTAGCCCTACGGCGAGTTATCCCATACGGCATTTGCTCAGGCTTGTGTTTAAACCCTTTGCTTGGATATGATATTCACAAACGAAAAGGGGCAGTGAAAAAACGACAGATGTGACAGGAAATAGCAGAAAGCAGAAAAAAAAAAATCAGCATTCCCCCCATAAGAGCAAGAAGCATATATAGCAACTACATGTAAAAAAAGGAATAAAATTTTAATTAAAAATTATTCTGCTCGGTATAAGTTTTAAAGGTTGTTGCAAGTTGGTGAGAACCCACTTTGAAATTTCTTATTTTATTAACTTTCTCAGCAGCTTTAAGTATTTTTCCAGTATAATTTTATGGCTAATAAATTATCATTATTTTGAATTGTCTGAAAATCATGAATCAATTTAGTCACAAAGCAGATCCGTTTGATTAAATGTTCTTTTTCCTTACTGTCTCAGTCTTGCAATTTTCCCCATTTGCGTCCTTTATTTCTTTGCCTCTCCTCACATCACCCCGTTGTGATGCCTTTAATATAAAAGATGGCCTTCATTCTCATGTACTATTTAAATTCATCATGTCTGACCTCTTCAAATGCAATGAATGCATAATTAATTTTCATTATAAATTTAGAATACTTCCTCTCTTCTTGCCAGTTCAAGCTTCCTGCAGCTTTCAACAGCTATCTTGTTTTATTTTATATTCCTTATGAAATTCTTTCTTGCTGTCTTCCTTTCAAATTTCACTTCACAAACAATTTGACTCTGGTGCACACAGCAGGAACCTGCTCAGAGCCTGATGCAAGAATCACCAGTAAAAGAACGGATGTTTGGTCCATCACTAAAACACAGACCGTACTCATATGGCTGGAAAAACAGCTGTGCGCATCATTCACCCTGGAAAGAGAGGTTTTAGGATTGATATGCAGAATCCTTACCATTAATACCAAGTATTTAAGAAATAGATACAGCACAGAGCTAAAAGTATACACTTATTTCTCTCGTTAAATTTTGTGTTTACTTCAGTATTTTTCTCTTTTTCACAGTCATTAGGAAAGCTCTTATTTTCATATTCACACAGATTTCCAAAATCCTCATACACAAGCTTTCTTTGGATACTGCTTCTCCTCTTAAAAGAGGTTAACAATTCTATTTCACTAAAATACTGCCAATTGCAGCTTCAGCTGACAACGGCTGAGTAACACAAATTCATGGAGACAGCGTGATCAGCCAGAGACTACAGCAAAGGAAAACAGCTTGCTCAGGTTGGATTTCAGCACCTTCCATGTCAAGGGGACTACCACTTAAGGGAACTTCCTTGCAACTTTACAGTACTAAAAATTAAGAACTTTGCTGAGCAACATCAGGCTTATCTAATTGACCAGAACAGTTTTGCAATGTACTTCAAGCTGAACAAATAGACTTGTGAAACTGCAGCACTCAAAATGTTTTCCCACGAAGGAGAGAAGTGGAAGACTTAGTGAGTACATATTTATTTCTTCTACTCAGGATTCCCAGTTTGTAGCAAAAGCATAACGGTATACTTCCCATAGTTTTATGATTTGACTAAACCAATTTATTTTTTTTAAGACTACTAGATTAACTTTAGTTCCTGGATTTCTCCTTTTTTCTGTCAAATAGTCTCCAAAAAAAGGAAAAAGCAAAAAGCTTAACAGGTGAAATTGTCATCACTAAAACATCAGACCTCCAAAACTCCTGGTCAATTTAGTTGCCTTCCACTCTGTAAAACACACCATTTAAAGACTGAAGCTTAGCTGGTGCACCAGATCTACCGTAACTGCGCAGGAAAGCTTTCCATATGCAAGGTAAAGTACTTTTCAATTACTTTGCAGGTTAGTTGTTCTGCTTCTTCAGAACAGTCCTCCATCTCTATTAGTGCATTGACTTGAAGAGAACCCTTTTTCAGAACAGTAGAGCGTGAATTGTCCAGTGTTGTTTTGTTAAAACACTTTTGTGGAAAATAAGTAATTTTGCTGTCATTTTCATCCTGCTGTCCAAACAGATCAAATTTTAACCTATAGGCAAATTCTTGCCGAACAAGGTCCCAATGACATTACATCAAGGCAGAAAGGTCACACATTAAGAATGCAATAGTGGCAATTGCTGTTCTGATGAATTGTCTTAGGAGGCACGAAGGGTTGAATTTTCCTCTTTATCCATTAAAAAAAAGAAAAGGAAAACAAGGAGACTGTGAACTTTACCTTCTGAGATTCAGATAAACTAATGGAAAGTGCCATACTGTCATGGTTTTGGCTGGGGTAGAGTTAATTTTCTCCTTAGGAAATGGCACAGCACTGTGTTTTGGACTCAGGATGAGAATAATGTTGATAGTTCTCTGATGTTTCAGCTGTTGCTCAGTAGAGCTAACCCTAAGTCAAGGACTTTTCAGTGGCTCATGCTCTGCCAGTGAGGAGCTGCACCAGAAGCCAGCAGGAAGCATAGCTGGGACACCCAACCTGAATGGGCCAAAGGCATGTTCCACACCCTAGAGATTCATGCTCGGGAAATAAACAGGGAGTTGGCTGGGAGGTGCCAATCACTGCTGAGGAACTCAATGGGCATTCAACAGCAGATGGTGAGCAACTGCAGTGTGCAGTACTTGTTCTTGTGTTTTATTTCTCTCTCTTTTTTTGTGTTGTCCCCCTTTTCATTACCATTATTATTATATTTTATTTCAATTATTAAAGTGTTCTTATCTCAAACCACAGGTTTTACTAGGGTTTTTTTTTTTCCCTGATTCTCCTCCCCATCCTTCCATGGGAGAGGAAGGCAGTGCGGTACTTGGCTGCTGCCTGCGTTAAACCATGACACGTGAGCACCGTGTATTGCTGTTCCTATCTGCTTTATATGGATTTAAATAAGCTGTAATAAGGAACTAAATAATATTTAAAAGAAGCAAATGGCAAAAATTCCAGAGATGTAACTTATGCAATAGAGATTATGAAAAAAAGGAAAATATGGTTATTTCATACATAGTATCCCATATAATGAACGGATATAATGCCCATCAAAAAGCACCCTAAACAAAAGATGAAAAAGTGATACCAGTATTTTAATAATGCTCTTAGGAAAGAGCTAACACACTGTGTAGACTACAAGTCTGGAGGCTATGACTATATACCAGGAGTACACCTGTATCCCCTTCCTGGTTCTATGAAGAGATGGTGAAAAGAAAAGGGCATTACTGTATGGTTAGATATTGATACAACCATCCTGGAAATTATCCTGGGGAGAAGAAGGAGAAAGGGAAATCCTTGAGTGGAAAGAAGATTTATTGGATAATTTAATAGGATTTTCTCATCACTAAATTCTATTTTTCTTCTGTACCTAATCACCTTTCTTCTACCTCATTAAATCCAATTTCACTTCCTCTTATCTTTCTTTACTCTCTAATTTCATAGACCATCGTGTAATTCCTCTCTTGCCAAACACATACTTTCTTTTTGCATCAGTCTTTCCACATCTACTTTTCCCCACCTTATCATTTAGCTGCCTCATTTCTTCCTGCTCATTATCTCTCTTGCCATAAACTTGTCACTGCTATAGTGCTGTCCATGCTCTCTTTCTGCAGCCTTAGGTATCTCTACTTTGCTTGATTTCTTTCTTTTGGCCAGTTTTTCAACTGAGCCATTTTAAATTTCTTCATTTTTCTTATTTCTAGAAACATATATACATGTATAAGGATAACATCAGCTATACAATCACTGAATTGTATTATAGGGAATTGCATGCATGCTCCTGCACACATTGTTAACTATATTGTGGTTTCACTGTATAGGAATAAAAATAAATTTAGTACTTCTGCATAGTTTGGACTGATCTGCATTTTACTCATGTCCCTGAATTACACTCTGTGTTTCAGCAATGGACATTTCAGTAATTCCGCACATTCTCTGATTTTACACATAATGAGTAAGACTAGTTGAACATTATGTCATCTTGGTAAGATTCAACGATGTACTTGGAGCAGCATTCAGTCTTGTCTACATTGGAAAGACTGAATCCTATCTAACATTTCAACACCATCTTTCATAATTTGTCCCCCATATATTCTTAATGAAAGGAAAATATATATACACACACAAAGCTCTTCCTTAGCCACGTTCCACATCTCTCAAGGTTGTAATGGAAAATATGAAAAAAAAAAAAAGAAAAAACCAAACCTACAAAAACTATGTCAGCGCCAGTAATTGCTTTTATCACCTCTGAAAGAGTCCCTAGTCTATCATGAGAGTAGTCAATTATCATCTAAGGCAAAGGAGGGGGCTGACACACTGCCCAAAAGGGTAAGGCCCCAAATAATCAGACACTGGGAGGTTTGACTCATTCCTGTAATAAATGCACCTATCTGTGGGAAGCCAACTTGGCTCAGGTATTTGCATTACATTACCATAGGGACAGTATCATGAAAGTGAGCAAATTAAAATCCTCCTAGAAACGGGAGCAAGGGAATGCATGATGAAACACTCACAAAGGAGTAATTTTTAAGTATCAGCTTCATGACATTTGGCTCGTGCATCACAAAAGGAGGGCTTATAAAATGCAAGAAGCCCTGTCAAAGGCCCCAGGTCAGGGATGTGGGGCAGACACAATGGATTCTTCTGGTCAGTAATGATCAGGATTGAGGTGGAGTTTCCAATGAATCTTTGACAAAGCTGTTGACAGACTGCATAGCATCAGTTTGAAGTCAGGTATCATGACCATCCTTCATGTCCTGTGGTGATCCCCTTCTCCAAAATTAAAAAAGTATAGACGCCTTTGTGCAATGTGCTCCTGAAATCCTAAACTTTGGTTGACCTGAGCTGTCCCTGAAGAAAGCCAGCTCCCAGGAGATAATGTTCATCACCAGCCAGCCTGCCAGATCTTCAGGAAACTATATATTCAAGCAATCATCCCTGGTGGTATGGGCAACCTAGAAAAGAGAGAATGTCCCAGCCCCTTCCCTCTTTCATTAAAAATAGGGAAAAGGTGTCCAGGGAACATTGCCAGCAATTATTAATGGTGACAAAGGAAAAACAGATATTGGATGTCTTGTGATTTAAAACAAAGAACCTAGGGATATCCAATCATCAGATGAACAACAAAATATTTTTAGGAGTACAAGCAGTGTTGTCTGGAGCTGGACCTGTTCTCAGTTTTTCTTTGGCAAAAGGCTAAAACGTAAAATAATAATAGCCACATATTGTCAGTGTGTTCATATATTCACACATGAACAGTTCAAACTGTAGTCCTCTATATTTACAAACAAAAATTAGCATGAAATATTTGGATGTACCAGTCTCAAAATAACCCTGCACATCTTTTGCAAGGAGACCCCAAGAAACCCTAATTCTTCTTAGATCCTTCTGATGAAACTACTGGGTAGACAGAGGACTGACTGGAAACGGGTACAGAATGGTCCAAGTCCAAATCATCACCATGGATGGAAAACTGTTTCAAGAACATAGTAATAGGTGAAGGCAAAATATATGTTAGTCAAATTCATAAGTTCAAAAAGGCAGTGAGTGAATAAATGGGGTTCTGGGACAGGTCAGTCATTCCCACTGGTCCTTTTTTACTGGCAAAGGTGCTCTATCTGCTTATCTTATTATTTCTTGTCTGTCAGACAAAGCTTTGGTATTACCATCCTTGTTAACAGACAATCTCTTTAAAATCAACACTCAAATTCCCTGGTTCTTGGGGATCATGTGTAAAATGAAGGTGTAGAAAAAACCACAAACCAAATCAATTCCAGTTTGTTCTGTATGGTATTTTCCAGTCAAGGCTCTTAATGTTATGTTTTATCATATTTAACAACGTACGACTCCATTGGAATCAACTTAACTAATGAGACGTCAAAAATATACTTTGTTGCATTCATCTAAGTTAGCAAGAAATTCAAAATTCCTTTAATGACAAACTAATATATTTTTATTTGCTGTCAAAGAGTCTTTGATGTTCTACCATAAGTGAATGCATCTGTTGCATTAAAATTCTTGTGTAAAGCTACATTCATCATTTGCTTTAGAAAATAACCTCTCAACCATAAAACTGGTTCATCTGGACATTAAAATGCAGAACATGAAGAACAGAAATAGGAAGAAGAAATCATTTAGATAGAAAGACACAATTCTAAAACCTGATTCACTGCTACATTAAAACATACTTGTGCTTAACTTTATTTTTTGCTTTTTAATCACTAGCTGCTAGTACTGCAATTCTTTATACTAGAATAACATACACCAAGAAAGAGAATATACTTCCACATCTCTGCTCCTGATTTTATCTATATAATAAAGAAAACTTTCATATTTCAGGGAATAAGTACATAGAGCATGTGGAAATGAACACACACATGGCATCAGTCAGTTCACTGACAGCTTCTCTGAAGAGTGGATTTTGCCTGTGGACAGATACTAGACTCAGCGGTCTCAGAGAAATTCTTATACAGGACCAAGAAGATGAGAATGCACCATGGGACATTGAATTGTGATTATACTGATGGGGGGGTGGGGGGAGGATTCAATCAAACAATGAAACGAAAGCAACATCTTTGCTTCAGCCTTGGAAAATATTTTGGATTAAGGGCCTGATATGACTAACCCATATTCGAAACATCACATGAAAGCCCTCTATCGGTACTAAGCCTGAGAACTGACAGTCAATATTGTGGCAACCACTGAAATGAGTGAAAATACAGAAGCTAACGGGTTGTCATTTGTCACCAGCATAAGATGATGACAGAATTTTAAAAACACCATTTTAACATTTTACCATGCAATTTAGATTTCTTCAAGAATGCAGAAACTTTAAAGTCTTCTATAAAGCAAATGTTAATTAGTGTAAAGTGATAACTTGTCATTATTTATTTCTAAAGGCATGTGAGCAAAATACCACTTGGGGAGAAGGGGGGGAATGAAATGTTCATTCTGCAAGATGTATTTTAAATCTACTTTCTTTTCGGGTCATTTTTTTTTTCTTCTTTTAAAGTTTCATTCACAGTTGTTCCTAAACTCCTTTTCTCTCAAAGCCTTTTTTTAGCCACAACATTGTATGTCTCTGGTGCATCAACATTTTAATAACAGTATAAGGGCTTACATTTGCTATTTTCATTCAGCCTCTGTAATATCTTATTATTCAAAAATACTCATGAATTCCTTTGGGCCTGCTTACAGTCATAACTGAGAGTAGGGCTGTAAGTATTTAACTGTCTGTCAATTTATTTGAAGAAAACTGATGGTAAAACACGATCTAATGCCGTTTAAGGCTCCTTATTTTCCTTTAAGAATTTACATGACTACTGAAACAACAAGCCAATCTTCCCTAAACCAAGGGTAATCAAAAACATGAAATCTGTAAGGAATACCAGTCTTAAAGACAAGCGTACATTAATCAAGTCCTTGAAGAGATGGGAGGCAAGATGGCATCTCTGAGGACAATGGTGTTTCCTAAAAGCTGAAGTGTTTTGTGATATCAATCTTCACAGCCCTGTAGTGTGTCTCATGGACAAGATTAGTCTTCTGCAAGCAGAGAGCTGGAAGAATGACATGACAGCAATAATACTCCTGCTATGGAGGAAAGTTCTGGGCTCAGAATATCCTAGTTCTGTCACTAGAGCTTAGTTCCGTAGCCCCAAATTGTTTAATTTCTCCATTCTCCAGCTTTTCAGCTGTAAATGAAGGCAAAACTTTGTTTTTCCCAAACACAACTCCTCTTGCCCAATAAGAACACAAAATCAGAGCCACACACAGACACACTTGCACACACCTGCACAGTCTGGCAGAGAGGACCCTGTCTCCCATGGAGAAGCACTTCATGTCCATGTATACTAGGACATATTAACTAGCAGGCATTGACTTGGCACATGGGAATCAACATTGTTTTCACAGCTAACAAAACTATTTTTCTCAGATTATAGCTCTGCTCTACTACAAACCCAAAAGAATATTAAATTAATTAATTACATATGGCCACATTTCCTCCTCTTGAGATGAGTATCTACTCTGCCTTCAATGTTGCTTTGCTCCAGTCATGAAAATATGCTAGTTTGGATGAGTACAGTGTAAAGACGGCCAGACTAATCTGCCTTGGAAAGAAAAGAGGCTGTATTTTACAAGAACACTGCAAGAATACGTATGGGGATATTACAGTAAAGACAGACCATGCAGATGTTGTACCATTGAGATCTCTTGTTTGGTACTATTATCACTACCTCTAGAAAGGGGAATTTATAAACCTGACAGACCCTGAAGGGTTCAGTTCTACCATTCCCCCTATTACATATCCTACTCTCTCCACCCTTACACGCTAATCTCCTTCTAAATCTTCCTTGGTTTTCCCTGATTCACATCCTCATTTGAAAGAACATCTCCTTTTGGAATAGGAGGTGTATTAAACTGCACTTTGTACAGAGTACTGCTCTTTCCCTCTGTAACTGCATTCTCTTACTTTACCTGTACAGAAAATGGTGTGCTTGATTATAAATGGACAATATTTTGTGTTACTGCACTAGTCAAATACAATAAAAATATTACATATTGTAATATTACAAATATTACAAAATATTACAAAATTAAATGAGATGTTATAAAGGTCAACATGCTTTTGAGAACTGTTCTACTTAGTGGATTTCAAAGAGTGGTATTTCTGCTTATTCATGTGTCAGTTTATGCTCTTTTCCTTTCTTCAAAACCAATTAGTTTATGTAACAAAGCTTTTTGTCCCTGAAGAGATTAAGATTTCAGCATAAAGTCTTATAGAATGGAGAACTGCACAAATATTCAGATGACAAGTATTATTTAAAGTTATTATTATTTAACATTAAAAATCATGCTAATATTTTCAAGTGACCAGACTTCGTAACTCTTCAGCAACAACTGGAATGTATTTTCAACTTCCTAGGAAAATCCTATCTTTATCGACATTTAACTTTTTTTAATGCCAAAGTTGTATTACTCCATTAATCAAATTGATAGTAGAGACTTGAATTTCACATAAAAGTCTA
Source organism: Dasyornis broadbenti (assembly GCA_013397935.1). Taxonomy (NCBI): domain Eukaryota; kingdom Metazoa; phylum Chordata; class Aves; order Passeriformes; family Dasyornithidae; genus Dasyornis; species Dasyornis broadbenti. Next base: position 513,938 of record VZRN01002186.1, on the reverse strand, counting down.
AAGTAGTAACTACACAACAGTGAAGAAATTTTAGAGTACATGTCAGTCAATCTCTGAAGCAAACACAACACATCGGTCCCTGCATCTCATTTATAAATCATTCAAAATGTCTACTCTAAAATCTTCCAAATCAAGATTTAGGAGTCATGCCAACAGTACATTTCATCTAAAATGCTTCTGCTGAGAAAATGTCTTGTTTGTTTCCATTGGGCTGAGAATAAAAGTAATTGTAAGATAGGTTTTAAATAGTTGAAAAAGGGAATCACGTTTCACACAGGTTCAAATTAAGAAAACAGAGAAGTGAAACACCCCATCTATTAGTCAATAATAACATAACTCGTTTAATGACAGGAACACGCTCAGAGCTGCGTGCAAAAGAAAGAAGACAGGAATCCTGCCCCAAGGCACCTATAATCACACACAAGACAGACACATAAGACACTGCAGAGTTGAAGACAACTTTATCTCAAACTGTAAATCATTTTAAGAACACCTAAAATCATTTGTATGACTTATCAGTATCAATCGCACACAGGAGATGAATTCTCAGAAAAGGGTATGAATGAAGAGAGTTTATTTCCTCACTCCAGGGGGAAATCTTGCAGGTATAAATAAGAGATCAAAGTTCAAACTGGGAAAAGAAAAAAAAACTAAAACAAAAATAAAGGATTGAATATGAAGAGCATGCTGAAGAAATAGAAGGTGAGAAAATCAGAAACGTAAACAGCATCAGAGAGCAGCATATAAATGGATGACATTAGTTTTTCCAGTGAAAAAGAAAGTGAGCAGCAGGGAGGGCAGGAAGAGGGATAAAAACCAGAGAAGACAAGGGGTACATCCACAGCAATGAAAATGAGGAAAAGAAGTTCTAGTTTGGGGGATAGAACGACAATTTCATACAAGAAATTACAGTTAAAAAAAAAAAAAACCCAGAGGCTGAAGGAAGATACTTAAAAAGAAACTCTTTTTTAATACAGGACCTTTGCCTCAGTATTTATTGCTTCAACATGAGACACATCTGTAAATATTGATCCATAGGTATGTTGGGTAATTGAAACTTTAATTTACAATTATTGCTTCTTTTATTAGAAAGGTCACTTAATCCATGTCAGCTTCAGCTTTCTCTGGCATTATTTACACTTGTTTTCAACAGCTGGAGAATATTTTCTGTATGTAGCACACAGAGTAGATTAAGATTTATTGTACATGGGCCTAATAAATTAAAAACCATGAACAGAGGAGTGTGTAGGTGTTATATTTGCATTTTAATCAAAATTTTCTATTTCATACAGAAATTCATATAAATCTAGAGAGAAAATTAGGAAGTATCTATTATGCTTGAACATAAAACAGCTAGTGACTGTGTAAGGCTGCTAAAACCACAGAAAAGTCTATTTCATATATGAGAGTACTATTTGCTAAGGGAGCATTATATTGGTTGGATCAATGACCAGAATAAAATCAACAAATTAGCCCATTCTAAAGATTCTTTTCAATATCACATCTTTTCTATTTCTCCATAAGGTACTGATCTTTCCTGAAAAAAGGAAACTGGGCTGGCAGGATCCCTGCCCTGATCACAGCAGCAGTTCTGTTCTTTCCTGGGCAAAATCAGGACATCCTGAGCAAAGAAAAAGGAAGACACATTTTGAAGAGAAAGGCTCCTTAGAGGTTGTTAAACTCCAGATTCTTTAGAAGGAGACAGAGGATGTGGCCAATGCCCTTGCTAGTGATCTTGCAATTTACTGACATGGATCAGATCACGTACAAATCTTTAAAAAGTAGAGCTATTTGAAAGAAAAGCAAACTTGAGGCCAAGCAAAACAGTTACCAAGTCCTATCCCAGTTTACTGCTAATGAGTGCACACAAATTCTCCAGGTATAAAAGAGAGCTCTAGAAACAAACAGTATCGGGCACAGAATCAGGTGAGCTAGAAACTGAAAAAATACGCAAATTAAAAAGTCATTCATATTTCCAGGATGATTTTCTGAAACACATTTTCTGATATTTCAGATTTTCAGATATTAACAGACCCTATGCAAGTTTATCACTTCCTTTTTGGGATCACTGGTATTAAGTCTAGAGAAACTCCTGAACTGACTTACTCTTGAAGAGTTGAGCAGGGGTGCTTTACACTTTTTTCCCCTTCCCAAAGGAAAAGGATTAGAAAAACTACGGATTATTTTGGACAGTCGCCTGGGGCTGCCTGTAAATCCCAGCCCCAAACCCTGGTTTTCCTAATTATAATAAAGAGATATCCTGTGTCATTTGGAATGAACGATATCCTAAAGCTCAAACTGAAAATAGAGCCTTCTGATTAAAATCCTAAGGGTAGAAAAATATATTGAACAGATGAGAACTTAGGTGAGAAAAATTCAACCTTCCAAAAACAAAAACCTGGCTGAAGTTCATTAATTAAGGTGGAAAGAATTCCATGTGCCTAACCTGGTAATGGTTTCACCTGAATTTTAAAAGAAGGGATGAAAATTTACTGCTAGCTGACATCAGGTTCCTCAGGTTAGGACTTTATTGGTTTTAAGAAAAAGTAAGATGGAGCCAAGGTATAGAATCTAGCAACTGACGTTATATGACCAACTGGCTGTAGTAAAGCAAGGAAAACCTATCAGTAATTTCTTTATTAAAGATCCTTCAGAAACTCTTCTGTATCTGGATTTTACCCACAACATTGTTCTTTGTTTTAGAAATTCCAGCTGCAGTTGAATTTCATGCAGATCAGTCCCATTTCTGTTATGAGTGGGTATGACCAGCAATTCCAAAAAGAGACTGTAACTGTTCAAGTCTTCCTTTTAATTAGAGTTTTGACAGCTTTCCTTGATTTGTCACAGGTATTGGTCCTTGTGGAAATGAGTGTAAGAAGCTCTTGTTTGTGTTGCACTATGGTCAGGGGTTCTCACAGTGTAGCTGCTTCGATGAATTCTTGCATAGCCATAGCTCCCTGCTGGAACCAACCTTAATAATTGAACTCAAAGTTTTTCTTCTTAAAACACGTTATGAGATACAGCTCGTTTCAAAGCAAGTTCAATGTATCACTGCAATAAATTACTTCACAATTACATTTTTTAGCCTTCTCAGCTGAGAAGTGAGCTTGCATACTAAAATCAGCAATCAAGTAAGGTTTCGGGGTTCCTGACTTTGCCATGCCGATGGTGGGACTTATCTTGCCAAACATTACACCTCTACCATGTGACTGACATTATCTGTGAGAGTGACCTGGACTGGCCTTGCCAGTGAGGGCAAACAGGTATATGAGGGCTTTGGTTTGGAAAGCTTCTTCAGGATGCTGACAACAATCTTTACACAAACAAAAATAAAACAGAAATCCTGACAATGAATGTGGACATCTACATAACTGACATTTAGAGTAGATCATGAAGTATCTTAGAGCAATACTCTTCCACTAAAAAACAAGTTTGGTCAATATTGCTAATTTATTCCTGCGTATTTAAATTAATTAGCTGGAGTAAAGATACAAAAACATGTCCTGTGCCTGCAAAGCCTTTCTACACCACCACAATCCATGAGACATTTTACTATTCTGAAAGTCAGGCGGGTGCTGTTGCCTGGGTGTTGACAGTGAGCTATAGGAACATGGTACACGTTCTCAAGCTCTCCAGTGTCCATCCACAGGTACTTTTTCTCTCAAAAGCTGTTGCAATGAAGAGCCACTTTGAAGGACTGGATAATTTTACAATTACAATTCTCAGCCACTTGTGAGCTGCCTGCTTCAGTTACTGTGAGTGCATTTGGCTTATTAAAGCAACTGTACAAAGTGCAGTGTAAGAAGCTTAACTCTCATTTCATTTCCATCACTCTCTATTGCACCAGCTCTATGGACCCTGCAGTGAATCATGCCCAGATCCTCAAAGGGATGCAGTTAAAAATTCAGAACATTAGATGTTTTAGTAAAAAGGTAGATTACCTAAAATGCTGTTAATGCATACAAAATATGAAGTAAACTTAAATAAATATGCTTCACAACTAAGATAAAAAAGATGGGAGAAATATTCCACTATTTGTAAGGACATGTCAGTGCAAATACTATCTATTTGGCTGCCAAATAACCAAGGTACTGAATTCTTGCTTGATCTCTCAAATGGGTAAAATAGTAAATCTATGTCTTAAAAGATCCTACAAGACATTGACAATGAAATACAGGTAGACTTGAAAGTGTGTACTACACTGAGATGTGTAATTAGAACTTCTAATTCTAGCAAGGCTTACATCAACAGATGGCTTAAAACGTTAATCCTTTTATCATTTCATGGCATCTATAGCAGACATCTGGAAGAACCAATGGTGGTGAAAAACAGACACACAGAGAGTTCACTGTTCAATTAAAGCCCTTCTTCATCATAGTGAGACACAGCAGAAGGAATCTGGTAAATTATTACTAGTTTACATTCGCATATTTAACTGAATTATAACTGAAGATATGTCCATAAGAACGAAATTCTTCTCTGAGTGGCAATCCCATGACTGTAAAATTATTTTCTAAGACCTTTTCCCATCTGGGATTACAAACATTTATCCCTTAAAATCATGACCCCTATATAAATTGGAGCTCTTGTCTGTTGCACAGACTTTTGACCACCCACATTTCATGGACTTTTCCCTTCTCTCCGAGGCAGAATGAATGCAATTTATACTTTCATTGTTTAAAAGACAGACACAATTTTAGTTCAATTTATGTATTCATTTGAAACTTGAGTGTTGGGACTCTAAACCCGTGTGCAGATTAGATTAGAGCAAGCAGACTCCTGTAGAGAATAATTGCTTTTCCATTCAGAAACTACAAAGTCAGAAACCAGTAATCTGTTTACGGATTTTAAAAAGGATCCAGAATTTTAAATGTCCACCCCAGTCCTCCCCTAATACTCTACATCTGTCTTCTCAGTTCGCTTTCTAGCTTGTAATTTTAAGCATCCCATGGTTATCCTTCCTTTCTTGAAAAGAAATACAAATTCAATAGAATGAACATTATTAACTGAAACTGTTGAATGTGACAAAGTTGAAATGTCATCATAGGTGACAAATGAGTCTCTTCAGACTGAAATTTTTCTTACTAAGAGCTGAAAAACAGAGTTCCCGTCTTCCAACCACACCATGTTTAGAGCTTCTCTCTCTAAACAATGTGAGGTTTTTAATGAGACAGGAGTATGAAAAAGAAAAATGTACAGCTCATGAAATGTGCTACTTAAGAGAATGCAGAAATTATCTTTAAAGCAAACTAATCTTTTGCATCAACCTGATTCCTACTGAAACTAATGAGGAATCTCATTTAGGTTTCTAAAAATGACAGATATATTATAGACTTCAAGACATTTTAAGAACTGCATCTCCCACGGTTTTGGCAGTCAAACAAATGAAAACAACAATAAATGAGAATAAGTCTAATTGAAAACAAATCAATCAATTATCAAAGCCTTAGCAATAGAAACACTAATAGAAACTCTTTTGAAATTACATTGAAATTAATGAGTAATACCAACATTTCTTACTAAATTGTTAAAGCCATGGTCTTTAAACTTCTGTTCATAATGGACATTTGGGGCATTATGTAGCAGGGCCATACATCTCTATCCATGCTCGTGGATTACAGATACTAGAACTGGTTTTCAGGGAAGAAATCATCTAAGGTTTTATTTTCTTCATAAATTTCCATTTCTCCCACCTTTTCTTAAAGTTGAAACTGAAAATTCTACTTAACAGCCATTTAAAACAGAAGATAAGGAAACAAAATATTTTGAGATAACTTTCTTTATTGGCTTCCATAGGCTTCCACAAATGTGAAATTCTGGCCTCCTTGAAAGCAATGAGATTTTTGCAATTTAGAATCACTAGATACATAATCTTTCATGTATCTATCAAAGTAAAAAAAACAAGAAAAATTAATTAAAGGGTGTATTTTGTAACATATGACATGGAAATAAGTGAAGTTATCTCTAAAAAATGCAAATGAAAGGAAGTGGTTTTTTCCCATAACCACTGTGCTTGAAATGCAGAAGACACAGCCATCAGAGTTGGGCACTGTCATTTCTTCTTTAATTTGATGCCTAACAGTGTATTTCAGAAAACAAAAGAAACCTTCACAAACTTTTGAAGGTACAGACACAATTGTAATGTGACTTCTTAACAGCAGAGATGTAGAGATGAAGTTATTTTATCACTACATTAAGTTACACTTGAGATTTACATTACCAGTATCAGCATTACTGAAAATGACTGCGCTTTTAACAGGTAATAAGATACACAATAGTAAAAATGTGAAATAATTAATGTGAAAATGTGAATCAGTGTAAAGAGAAAATGAAAAAAAAAAAAATCTGTCTATAGAGATTAGTAGGACTGGAAGGTTTCTTGCCTAACAATACAATGGAGACACAACAAGTTTATACTTAAATTCTCTGTAGTTTGAATTCCAAGACCATTTAAAAAAAATTCTAAACACCTCATATTTTTGAAGCTTGTTAGGATAATTACGGGTTAAAAAGCAAGTTCATAGGCCATATTTCTTATCCTTTGATAATGTTTCCTCTTACTATCCTAATACAATGGTACTTCCTATGAGCATTTTTCTCATATTTTTCAAGTCATTTTATTCCTAATACCACACTCCAAAGTCTGCACTGGGGAAATTTCATCTTCATAATAAGATATCTGAGAATTCAGAACTCTGAATTATGTCTGTAAATTTACATTCATTTTAACTTCTCTTTTACATCTGATTCAAGGTGAATATTTTATTAATCATAGGACTATAGTGAAAAAAAAGCTAACAAAAAAACCCCAGAAACTGTTGAAGAGCAGGAGGCGTTCTTTGGACTTTTACATATGATATAGTGAAGAAACAGTGGTGCAGTTACCAGACTTGAGACAGGTGAGTTCCTAATAATAGGTCTTGAGATGCTTTATAGGGAACCTCTGTGGAAAATTTCATCAGGATTTTACACACAAGTTTCTGCAAAGGACATCTCTCATTATTGTTCTAAATACTTCTACTAAAATCCTTAAAACTGGCCAGTGATAATGAGACATGAGATCCCATTGTACATCTGCCAATATTAAACTGGGAATCTCCTGGAGCTGCAAAAAAAGCTTTGTGCTTCACTTTATCCCACAAGACCAGGGTCTGAAATTAAAGGTCAGATCCATTATTTCACATCAGTGCTAAAGGCAGGAGAATTTATTAACTACAGAATTAAAGATTAACCAGATGCTTTGCCAGGCATATGACTGTCATAACTCAGCAGACATTATGAGAACCTAGAAATCTGAGACCACCCCGTAAAAGTTGATGCTATCTCCAATCTTTTGCAGGACTTCAGAAAGAGGCTGGGGGAGCTGAAACATAGATGTTTTTTGCCTTTGTATTTTCACATCCAATGTTTTTTTCATTACCCACCTCTAGCTGCAGTTGCTGTAGTAAATCAACCATCATGACAAGGAGAACAAGTAGCTCATCTACAGATTTTGACAAGTGGCAAAGTATGACAAAAAACTAAAATTACTTGAGTTACTCTTTATATATTTTGGATCGTTAAACAAAATTAAGTCCCCATATTTCCCCCCCTTCTCTCACCCAGAAAATGAGCAAATAGAGCAGTAAAATATTCCATGTTGCCTAAAAATGCTATACTTCAGGTGTTGCTTTCCTGTTTTGTTTTTCTTTGCCTGCTAGATCCATATGGTCTAAATACTTGGCAACTTAGCTGTTGCCCAAACTTTTCATAATATTTCCATCTCTAGCTTCCTGTAGCCTAGCCACTGAAACAGTGATATCAACATGATCCAATTTAGGTCAAAACCCAATGAGATTATTCTCTACACAATCATTGCAGCCTATTTTCAGATGGGTTGCCTATAAAAGTCAGTCCTGTGCTAGTCTTTGCTTGGTTTAAAGGCCAGAATTTTAGAAAACATAATCTAATGCAATTTTATAAACTTAGAAGGACAACCTCCTTCCTGTTAACATTCTTGTTCTCACGGTCTGACAAGAGCATCATTTCACACCAGTGCTCTCTCCTGCACTCAAATGTGTAAAATCCACCGAGGCCAGACTTTGCTTCAGTTGCCTTATTAGAAACGGCAAGTTACTCTACCAAACTAAACAGGATGAGGCTAAATTTGCAACAGGTTAACTGAAAGCATTATCCAGGTACTGTAGATTTTACCCCAAAAAATCCATTCTTATTTATATTTTCGGAAATGGACTCAACACTAAGGTCTTAGCACAGGAGAGCCTTACACAGTGTGTAACTTGTTATTCCCTTCAGTTCTTGTTGCATCTGTCTTCGCTTGCACTGGAAAAGTGATGTATTTGCTTTCTGCTCCAATGGATGAGCAGAGCTGCTTCATCCATAACCATGTCATTACATTTCCAACTCTTAGACGCTTCTTGGATACTCCCTCAGGCATTACATATTGTTGCAGAGCATGACCCATTTCCATAATCTGCTCTTTCCGCTGTTGTCTCTCCAAATGGGATATGTTCTTCTTATCTCTCAGAATCTGCAGCAGGTCTCCCATGCATGCCCAAAATATTCCTTCTTGCTTACAAGTTCCATCACTGGCTTGCTCATAATGACATACCAGCACCATTATTCTACTAAACGCAAAGGACTTTTGTGACAGTCAAAGGTGTCCCTACTGATCTAGGGCTGACTCAGACTTAGATGCAAATGTGTAGACTGTAAAATGATGATAAATTGATTCTGTACCAATGAATGTACATCATGCATCTTAATAATCTGTTTTCAAGGGCAATCACTTAGGTATTCTGTTCATTTTTAGAGACAAACTATTAAATCAAGTAAGAAACCATTTTTCCCCTGTAAAAATATGTCAGAAAACATTAAGGTTTCATTTCTGCTCAAGGGAAGTAAGGTCCATGCACGTCAATGTGATTTAACAGATCAACTATTAGTAACTCTTCTCATTTTAGGGCCCAATTTGGCCTTTCTCCCATGTAACACTACCAGAATCACTGCCCAAGCACTGCGGCAGGTCTTGAAGGCACTGAGAGCAGGCAGCAGTACGTACGTTCAGGGCAACATATCCCAACTTGCCTCACCAACAGAGAGGATTACAGAACACATTTTGGCCTGGAAACCAGAGTATGAGGGTTTAGCATGGCAGTTTTACTCACAGCTTTTTCTCTTACATGGAACTGGACATCAGTCTTTGTGACACCAAAAGCAGGGTCTATCTGCTGTTTAATTTCTCCTCTCAATTTATCTTCCAGCTCATTAATCCGTTTCCCAGCAACCTGTCCCCACTTTCTATTCTTACAGACAATTCTTCTCCGAGCTCCTCCTGGGAGGCATCCATCTTTCAAAGCAGCCAAGCTTTAATTCTTTCTTGTCTTGCTTGAACTACATCAATCCTTCTTTTTCTTCTGTCCTGAAAATTCAAGACTTGTTCTCGGATTAAGAAACCGATGCTGGAAATTGGACAACTAGCCTGAGTAATGGACACCCTTCCTTAGAGAAAATGCTTTCAAGCACCTAGAAAAGGAACACCCCATATTCTAGTAGAAAAATGATAACACCTCAATAGATAGAGCTTCATTTAGCATGGTAATTCTTCAGAGAACAGAGCAAGTGTCTTCAGTGGCAAAGTACCTTCTAGAATACAAGAACTAAAACCAATTTCAAATTGCCCCATCTAAAAAACAAATATATGTATTATCGAGTTGATGCTTTTCATTTATCCAGAAAATAACAATTAAGACATTAGTTTCAACTCCCACCATTCTGATGGCAGTGTATATAAATAAATGGAAACCTCTTTTTAGAGCATTTGCATATACTGCCAATGCACATTTGCATCTCAACTTCTGTGCTACTGTTTGCTTTGCTTATGCTAACAGTGGAAAATATTTCTAACACAAAGTGCTCCAGGTCACTTCTTGTACCTGATGCAGAGAGATAATAAAAGGTTTTTTCATAAAAACTCCTTCACTTTCAGTCACTACTCAATTAAGATATATGTTTTCTTAGCAAGTTTCTCCTCTCTGTCCTTGTATTCTTGCACACTTAAGGACAGCTGCCAGACTAGCCAGGCACGCCCTGCTATCGGAATGATTGTAGGGAAGGTATCTAATGTGACCCCTGGTTGCTTCAGTGCAAAATCCAGCTGCTGCCACATTTTGCTTTCTCATTCTTGTGCTACTACCTATATTTGTACTGTTTAGGTAGACACATGCCATATTTGGAGACCATTTTATCAGTAGCAAGAAGGTTTTGTGTGTTGTTTTGTTTGGATTTTTTAATTTAGGGGATTTTTCCTGCTTCCCTTTCTTTTTTCTTTCTGGCAGTTACTCCAATATAGGGCTATGCCTACAAAGAAATGATGGTTTGGAGAAGAGTTAGCAGATATGATGAGTAAGGGAAAAGATTGATTTCCCTCTCCAGTACTCCTTTTTTATTACTACTTTAGGGTTTGAGGCATGAAGTAATTCCCTTATCTGGACCAATATATTTGACCAGAAGTAGTTCAAATAATAGAGGTAGGAAGGACAGCTATGCTAAAGAATACAGAGCAAAATTATTGGAGACAATACACCTGGGGAGGCTCTACAAAGGCAGAGAGATGGTGGATGTGGAAATCCACGGAAGACATCAAATTGAAAATTAAAAAAAAAAAAAAAACTGAATGAGAAGCAATAGACTAGATTGAACCTTTCACATTTCTTCTATACTCCAAGGCCTGGACCAATTCCTTCTTTATTATTGTTGTTCCTATTTCATCAAAGCCTCTGGCCCTGCTAGACGTACTCTGACCATTCTATATGAGCATCCTGAAACCTTGATGCCATTGAAACCCATCTACGTTTTTGGCAAATAAAGTTGGTGGTCATTTAAGAAGTACTGCAGGAATGTCTGTTGCACGCGTGCCAGAGCCACAAGAGACTGTGAGGCTGCATACGAATAAATACACACTGGAGCGTGCGCTGAAACAGTAGTTCCCAGAAACACCACTGACTTCCCTCAGAGACAACCCTGAAGGCACTGGAGAAACTGAAGTGTGCTGGTGATGAAGCTGGCCTCAAATCTGGCCTCAAGGCTGCTCCTGCATAGCAAGAAGTATGTAACTTGCCTGTACAAATGCTTTCTGCTGCAGACATGGTATCGCACAACCCTAAACCAAAATTTTCTGCACACCCAGGCACTGTAAAGGGATGCAGTGTCTTTCAATATTGCACAGCCCTAGTCAGCCTTCAGTGTTGGGTGGCACTATTAACTACAACTAATACAAACACAGAAAAACGAGGGAAGACTTTTTTTCCCAATGTATTTACGTTAAATGATAATTCACAGAGGATATTGGGCATTCAGTGCCTTGTTTATAAATATAAACTAATAAGATGCTAACATCATCTACGTTAGAGAATATTTTTTTCCACACCTAAGTAGCATTAGATGATTCACTGACCTTGTGTTATGAACAGTTCATTTCCACTTTCATTTGTAACAGTTACTATGAACAAGCAATACCTGGGGAATTTTATGGCAAGAAATCCCTCCAATACTCTTTAAAAGTTGCAAGGTCATAATTATAACTAAGATGAATGTTCCTTTTTTTTTCATTTATCACAATGGTCCTCTGGAGAAGACTTCTTTATTGTGAAAGGCAACAAAAAAAAATGAATAGAAAAACCAAAGACCTCCGGAGTTTGACAGAGTACAGGATTCAGCAGCCTGAAACAGTATAGACTGAGCAGGCATGCTGGAGAAGAACGAGTCTGGCTTAGTGTTTGATGGAGTGACTCTCACAAGCTCCCTATCTTAATTTTTCCTTTTCTTGCTTGTCTTCCTTTTACTGTTTGCTATAAACCTTTCCGTGCTTGATATTCAGTCTCTCTCTTTTCTCCTACAAAGGTATTTTTTTTTGTACAATGTGGAATCAACTTACTCTCATACAATCTGCAAAGAAAATCAACAAAGCCTGCAATTCAAGCTGTGAGTCTGAAAAAACACAGAATCAAATATCTATAACACAACTGTGTGCCCACATATATTTCATCCAGTGACAGCATCATAAGTTTATTACAGAGCAACTATCACTCAACAGTAGCAGTGGAGACTGGCTTTCAGCTGTAAGCCCCATACAAAAAAAAATTATAGATATAAGAGTTAAAAAACTCATCTACCTTTCTACTACAACATAAATAGTTGTTTGCTTCACACATATTTTATGTCCCCTCAAAATGACAAAATATATATGAAAACTTTGGCATAGCTAATTACTAGATCACAGATAAATACATTTCCAACTGAAGGATAAAATATACTGGAGGCATGAAACATTTCTATCAATAACTGACGTAAAGCCTTGGAGGACACTATGTAGCAACTAAACCACATATTAATCAATTTGCTTACATGCCACCAGTGCATTTCTTAGCACCAACAGCTGAACTACTGCCATATCATTAATCAAAATCTATTTCTGGTCCATATGAAAATCTATGGCTCATAAACATAAAGTACATCTTGGGACTATGCCTCTTTCAAAAATGTTAATGCTTATTTAGGATCAAGTCCAGACTTTAAGTCTTGGAAAGAGTCTTATTTAGTTTCAAAATGCTTGTTTAACCCACTGGGCAGTATGCACTGGCTCAGTCCGTGGCTGCTATGGCTGAAGACCCTGGCTCAAGCTCAAGAAAAAGTGTGAAGATTTCCATTACCATGTCCTGCATGAGTCAACAGGGAGCCATCACACATCGATCAGACTCATAAGAAACTCTCCATGTTATGTTTCGAAATGTAACTGTATATTTAAAAGAGAATGAAAGATAAGCCTTGACAGATGTATTTTGTTGGCATAAAGTGTAAAGTAAGAGCACGCAATAATGAAGAACTGGCTGGATCCCTCAAAGCCCAGACATCTCTAGAACAAGTTTATTCCATCTGATTTTTACAATTAAAAGAAATTGCAGAAAGGAGAATGAAAGCATTATCTAGCTCGAAATACCGATACACAGAATTAGCAAAGTCAAGTGCTAATTGTTACCGACTGATAGAGCCTCTGCCCACGCTGGAAGAGAGCAAGTGAGGGAGAAACTCTCTCTATATTAACAAACAAACTCTGAACTCATTTAAGACTATAAATGCATTTTTCCTTTGGTGCAGATATCTGAGATATTGCTTCTTAACTTTCTCAGATCCTAAAGCAAACCACACAATGACAATACTTATATATTTGCTATAAGCAATCCCACCCTGAGTTTCTGAACAAAACATGGGAAGTTATTTACATACTCCCACAGGCTTTCAGGCTGAAGTCTCAAGCCTGCTTATGGGTCAGTCATGGACACATGGTAAGCTTCCATAGCTGCTTCAGAAAACCACATTAAATGCTTATTTTGAATTAAAAAGAAATAAAAATATGTTTATAAGGCCCAAGTCAGATGAAAAAGAAAACACCTTGGAAAAACAATTTAAAGCATTACATACAGCAATATTTGAACAATATTATACTGATTCACATTACTCTCTTAAACAGCCCCAGTGAAAGCAAGAGGATGACTTTTAATATAAGGTTCAAGTAATATGGTTTTCAGGTTAATAAAAGAAGCATATTCTTCTAGGTATTCTTTTATAATGATGAAGTTCAAAAAGAGATTAAATGATTGTGAAAGGCTTTTTCCCCTTTTTCCAAAATTCATATTCCTCTTTTCAATTTCACTTTGAGTTACACACTTCATACATTCAGTTCATGACTGCGAATGTAATCTTACACTAAGGATCATGGCCCCTCTGGAGCAGGGACAAAGGAGCTAAAAGAAGATTGAGAAATGTTAGGCAGCACTAATCTGCAAGAACTCAGTTCTTCTAAGGCAGAGAAATGAGAGCAGGCTGTGAAAAGTGACTGCACATGTTTCCATATGCAAGGAAAGTACTCATCCAATGCAATCGTTTACAACGGCTCAGATCCTCCAAAATGTTTGTGTGAGCCAGTAATTACACATGCATCTCAGTCTTCGCAAGGTAGAGGAAATAAGTCATTGCCGACTCAAGGGGTCGCTTAAAAATAGATAAACGAAAAGGAGGTCAGAAATTGCAGTTTGAAAACGCCAAGTGGTCAGATCAAATACTCTGCAAGTCTACAATATGAATGATTGCTAGGCCATACACAATGATTCAGATTTCAATAAGCACAAGTGATGGGGGCTGAAAGTCAGTGGAAGCTAGGCTGCCATTTCTCACTCACCAGCACTACTGACTATAGCAGTTTAATTAATCTGCCTCAGTCACAGCCATTTATTGGCAGGCAGAACTGTGCTTGAGGAGGTGCTTGTGTGCCCATCCCATGACTAAAAAGGGAAAACTGGTCAAAGTGTAAAACAATTCCATTAGAGAAATAACAGTGATTGTTATGACTAGGGCTGTGGCACATCAAGAATCAAGGAGACAGCTGAGAGAAGATTAAATTATGCTGCTACCACAATGTCAGCAGGGCAAGAACCTCACTGACCAGTGTTCCATTGCAGCACATCAAGTGAAGTGAGCTGGGCAGGCTAGAGATGGTGGTCTGGTCCAGCTGAGAGCACAGAGGATATGGCAATGTCCTGGTGGTGAGTCAAGCTTGTGTTGGTGTCCAGACCATCAAGCACACAGCCAGACAGGCACTGCTGGTGTGGTGGCAGAGCTGGAGACAGCCACACCCATGGTGTGGCCCAGGCCATGATGATCCCCGCAGAGCTTGGTCATGGCCACCAAAACACATTGGTGCCTTCAGGGCAGACAGTTCTAGGAGGATTGAATGGGTTTTGCTGTTGGTTTGATTTTGACTTTAAAAACACTGAAAGCTAAGGAGATCCTACCTAAGCTGTTCTGAATGCTTTCCTGAGCTGGGTTCTTAACATCCATCTAATCTGGAGGATTCAACTTGCTTAGCTTTTAGAATACACCCTTTCTCAGGAAAAAAAAAAAAAAAAAAAGGATATATGTGTTTTCCTACAGAATATGCTACTACTTCTTATTCATTATTATATATTCACTATTATTGTCAATTCATTATTAGTTAATATAATCGGTACAAAATTTCAAAGACTTTATTCTGAAAACAACCCTCATGTCCATAAGCCTTTAAAAGATAATCACGGGGTATTTGGTAAATATTCTCTCTAATCAGAGGAAAAATCTTGCATTAATGTCATTTCACATTTGGAAATCCATGTTCAGCTGCTCTTGAAAGATTCTCTGAATGACAATGAATAAGTTACACTTCACAGGGACTATAGAATTAGGCCCAATGGCAAAAAGTAGAAAATTATTTTGCCACAAGTACATTAGCCAGCTTGCTGTCACTTGCTTGTACAGGTTTGCCGAATAATCCTCCTTACAAATCTATGCATTAGCAGTAAGTATCAGCACCAAACACAAAGCATTGAAAAAAAAAAAAGGCAAAAAAGCTGAAGTCTAGTGTGCTGGGATCTGCATGCCACCACATATATGCTAAAGCAAATCTTTGAATCTTTGAAGTGTTCTTTTGGGGATTTTTATGTTGCTCTCTGTTTTACTTCTGACATCTCTGAATCCTTTAAAGCTTCACCTTTTTTCTCATGCAACTTTCTGTGCTTTTCTCTAGTTGCCAAATCATGATAAAGTCAAGATACACCTTTGTGCTAAAATTCAGTGTTTATGTGCTTGGTCTTCATTACACCGACCTAAAGCTTCCCAGGAGCTATCTGTAGAACAGCTCTCAGTTATTTAATTCCTCTTGTTCCAAATGTGTATAGCTCTCTATGCTCCAATCCACTTCTTCTTCTTGATATGGTTTTTCATCTTTATGGCTGAGAGCAGACTTTTGTGTACTTGTCAACACTTTTTTAAAGTTTTAAGCTATCCACACCTCTTTCAGGCACAATAATTGACACACAAGATACTTCTTGGGATGTTTAACCTTTGCTGACAATCAATTTCTCAAAAATTATTTACACTCATTTTATTGCTTGTCACAAAAAAAATTAAATGTGATGGACATATGGTTATTTTTAAGCAATGTGTTTTAAATGAACTCTAAAGAAGTAATATTGTACACTAGCCAATCAAATACCTTGATATAACGCCAGATACGCTATTAATTCTGAATTATAGCCCTGCTTACTAAATCTTCTTTCAGATCTCATGTCCTTAATATACAATGAAGAGCACTTATGGGAATTGGAAATAGAGTTAACACAGTTATGTCTGCAATCCATTTTTTTATTAGAAGTCAAAATCAGCCCATCAGTCAAAGAAATACCATTTCCTATAACAGTTCATGAGGGATGGGATAGAATTTTTCTACTGCTCTTGAAATCCATTATGAGATATACTCCTTAGTTGAGAAATCCTAAAATCAGAGGTTGTAACCAAGACCAGAATGACACTTGAGTTTGCAGATACAGGAATCACAAGTGGTTTGCCTGGTTGAAATCTAACATTCAGGACCAAAGTCTGCTGCCTTTTCCCCTCAGAATATAGTATTAGAGATACTTTATCTCTAAAGTCAGATGTATTACATGCTGTGAGACTGTTTTAAATGTATCATTTAATATTTAAATCTATAAAGAGTGGCTGAATTAAAAAAATACAAACTACCATAGAGCTAAACTAATACAGAATGTCAGTACAACTGTGCATCTCCATCACTACATTATCTGTCTCCCCCAACCTGAGGCAGACAGCAGAGCAGGAGAGAGGAAGATGGTCTTGACACAACGCCTTACAGTGTAGGCAATTATGCTATTGAATACGAAGTCAAAATAACAAATTGCTCGTTAAATAATTTTAAGTGATACTTCCTAGAATATTCTTGTAACAAGATTCAATGTCCCTGTCAAAATTCCATGTCTCCAGTCCTACAGACTGTGGCAAGCAGATTAATAACTGAAAGCATAATGCACTGTTATCCTTCACTGACAAATGATGAGGTCCCAGATACATAATTTTTTAAAATCTTGTATTAAAAAAGTTAGAATCATGAATGAAACTCCAAATTTTATTCTTGACATTTAATCTGTGAAAGACTGTACTTATGTTGTTACGTGTTTCTTCTGCTTTAATTCTTTGAACAGCATTTCAATTATGAGTATTGGAAGAGATGAAGGATTCTGGTATTAACCTGTATTTGCCTGTTTTAGCAGGCCTAACTTGGTTTCTTTTCACTGAATGACACTCTATAATCATATTTTCTTACACTGACAAATTTCACTGTTGGAATCCAGACACATGGATAGGACTGGATTGCAGAAGTGCATTGCACTTCTGCAAGATGTTTGTATCTGCTCTCATTTCGCCTTATGCCATGTATTTATTTCAATTTATCTGAAGCTGCATAGGAGCACACTGAAGGTAAATTAAGATTAGACACGCAAGCAGGAATACAGATATATGTGCTGTAAGCTTGTGAGCAGTAGCAGCTGTACTCAGGGCCTTGGAATCAACTTATCTAAAAGGGAGACAAAAACCTCATCTCGCATTTGTGATGGACTAAGGGCAAAGATTCCATTGATGAAAACAAGCAGATGAGCTGCACCTGTAACGCTACCAACATTCAGAGCAGAATAAAGTCCTCTTAAGACAAGCCCTTTGCCTGCGTTTAATTAAGGAAGACTGGTAAGACAAGACCTTATGTTAATAGTCTTATACCGCCAAAGCCAAACAGCTGAACTATTCAAGATCACATCACCTGACATTTGTTTGCACAAACAATTTGGCACACGTTTATGAGCAATGGATGCTTCTGTGGAGGCAGGATCAGTTCATTAACAGAGTATGGACTGAATTATTCATAGAAAATAAATTATTTAGCACCTGTGCTTTAAAGTACTGCATGCCAGTTTGGGCACTTATTACAAAGAGGGCATTAATAAATTAGAGAAAATCTAAAGTAGGCAAGAAAACAATGAAAGGGTTGTAAAGATAAAGCCCAGAGGAGAGAGAGTGAGAATGCTTTGTTTATACCTGGCAGGAAAGGTGAGAGTACACTTTTCAAGAATAATTCCTTCTGGCAAGGGATTATTTGCAATGGTGAAGAGAGATCTAAAAGGAATAATAGCTTGGATCTAAAAATAGTCAATATAATAGCTGATCAAAGCCTCAGAAGGAAGCTAAAAAGTTTTTTTAAAATTACTAATGATAATATAAACCTTAAGTTAAGAGAAAGAGAAGCAGTAATAAAATTATTATTGACTTAGAAATACACAGACATGGCGAGACAGGTATTTCAGATATTCTACTACACTCCATGGAGAAATTCAAGCTACAAAGCCTAGGTTACAATTAAAAAAAAAAAAAAAAGGAAANAAAAAAAAAAAAAAAGGAGAATAACCTTAGTAATCATCTGCCACAAGACACTGGGGAGAAGGAATCTAAGTGACAAAAGTCTGAAAGGAACAGATCAGACAGTCTGAATCAGTGCCATCCTCAATAAAAGGAGACATGTTGCGAAAGGAGGGGAAAAGCTGGCCACAAAAGGCATTAGAGGGATTCTTTCTACACAAAGACTTGTCTGTGCAGTGCATAGAACACACTGTCAGGTGGCAGTAGGATTTCATGGGTGGGGGAGGTGTAAAACATACTATCAGAAAATGTACTGGGGCATAAAAATACCCATACAGCTCAATCAGGGAGGGGCAGGAGGGGAACAACCACCAGGCTGCAGATTCACTTCTTATGTAATAAATCTTTTGTTCTGCACACTTTCACTGATGGTGTAGTGAGAAATGACAAAAGCTTCCTCTCTCTCACAAATAGTACACCTCTTTACCTGACTATATTAATTATTTTCATCAAAAGCTCTGGGAGAAAATAAAATTGCACTTATAAAACAGATATGAATTCTTGAGACTAAGTTCAATACCTCTATTAAGGCTCTAGTATTAACAATAAAATATCACTTTCAACAGTGTTACCTTACCCCATCCTTGCCACCTGACAATGAATTTTTGTTTGGGTTGTCTGAAGTGCTTTCCCTTTCCTCTTTCAGATAAAAATTGTCCTACACCGGGTTTGTATCATTCTAATATTAAAACAGTCCAATGAAAAAGCAACAGTAATGTTTTGTTGTCTCTTCAAGGTGGGACTTGAATTTTACTCTTCCCCCAACCTTTATTTACATCAGGAGAAACTGCCCCACCAGCACAGAGCGGTCTGCAGTTTGCACTCTGAGTAATGTAAAGAGTGAATGAGTCATTTAATCATGTAATGCACCCAAAATTTGCTAGAGCAGAACAAGAAATGTAATATTCTACAGTAAGCCTGTTAGTTGGGTGTTTTGTTACAAAGTAAGTAGGGCTGAAAAATCATTAGAAACACTTAGATAATCCTCAGATTGGCTCAAATTTTCCAGTTGGAGAAAGGTCCTTCCCTATTAAAATGGCCCCAGATATGCATTAGAGCACCAGAGCTGTGAAATGAAATACCCTGAGGCTTACAGAGCTTCACACAAGCATTGTACTTACAAATGTTCCAAATATATCAGCTCGGTGACAGTGTTCGAGCCCTTTGCCTGGCAGGATGAAATGCTATTGCCAGAGATAATTACAAAATAAATTTTCAAAATATTCCAAACCATTCTGTATCAGCTGGTTAGGGGAACTTTCTAAAGAAGACACGGAGAAAGGCTGGGAGGCAGAAATCACTGTTTTTCTAGAGACTGATAAAAATGTTACGATACAACACTGACATTTGTATCTTGCTCTAAATTTCTAACATTGCTTGTGTTCACTGAAATTTATGAAAATTATCTCATACCCAAAATTTTACAGTGCTGTTGTTGCATTCTGTGGTTGAACTGTTCAATATCCTCAAGTCTTTGAGCCAAATGTCTGCTGTGGTATAGATCAACAGCAGGTCACCCCATTCTATGAAATATGAGATTACAGTTTGAAGAGTAAAGCACTCTGGCATGTGCAGGAGGGGGAAAAAAAAAAACAAAACAAAACAGCTTTCTAGTTGTTTGAGGTCTGGACAAGTCATCTCAGAGACTGCAGCCAAGCCACGGACCATAATTTAGACATTTTGCAAAGACTTAAACATGATATGGTCAATTCATAAAGCCACAAACATGCCCACTTTAAATGAGTTCAGTTTTTTCAATACAAGAGCTATTGAAAGATTTTGTTTGGTGCAAGGCAGGAACCTCAGCAGCAGCTAATTCTGCAGGCTGTACTTTTGTCCTAGCAAAGGTACATAGAGCCGTATCAAAGGGAAGTGCAAAGTCACAGTGAGCACGAGAAGCCCTGCACCAACATGTTATACTCCATGCTCTGACACTAACTGTGCTTTTCCACCCTCTTGTGCTTCCTCATCCAAAGCTGAAAATTGGCTACGACCATATGGATACGCAGAGGCATCGCCTCAATGACCTGAAGTTTTAGCTATCATGACTCATTTATTATTCTAACACATTTTTCTGTTGTAAAAACATTCCAGAAAATTTACCCTCCCTATTCCTACTCTTCCCATTCAGCATCCTACTGTACAGAAATTTCACAAATGTTTCTTTTCACTGCATGTGAAAGAGTTGAATGCAAAGAAGTAGCATTAACAGCTGCAGCCTTTCAGATTTTTTTAAAGGCTTATTATCTCAAATACTGCAACTGATAAAAGAAAAAAAAAAACCAAATTTGGCCTTGTTCATTAATAAAACAAGAGACTCCACATATCTTTAAACAACATTCTATAAATCCACAAAGTCTTATTGTTATTAAAAGTCTTACATTAAACCTGCTCTACTGACAAATATTGCTTGACAAGGAACAAGTTCAGCTCATTTAAAGACTAGTGTTGCCTAGAGCTTGCCATCAACCCTGAATCAAGCACCACGGTAATCCTTCCATTTGCTACAGACTGATCATAGCCTAATTTACCTAAAGTAAAAAATCAGAAAATTGCATTTCAATTTCATACATTTTCAAAGTAAGTAACTGGTAAAACCAGAATGATACATTTTCCCACTTGTAATGCTTTCCGTCAATGAGACTGTGGATCCAAGCGGTGCTGATTGCACAGCACCTTTCTACACACATTATAATTCCCTGCAGCCGTGCCACTTGTTCCCAGTATAGCAATAGTGTAACCAATTTCGTGCCAGTGCTGGAAAAATCAGTATGCACAAAGTGTTGGTTCCCTACTGAAAAATTAATTAGTGCTATTTGTATGCATCACTCAACTTTTTGTAACAGTGAACAAGAACTGCATAGCTATTTCCTAAATTTTGCTCTTAACTTTTTTGCGCTATTTTAAAATTCAATAAGCACAAATCACTGGTGTTTTATACAGCTAAACAACAAATTGCTTTGCTATGACTCCTACATTTATTTACTTAATGGAGACACTTATAATGGAAAGTCCTTTGAATACCAATGCGTGTTTCCATAGGTGCTCTGTCCTATTTTTAAGGGCTGTGAAAGAAGTATTACAAAAGAAAAAAAAAAAAAAATTAACACTATACTCTAAATTCCTCTACAGTTTCCATATATCATACCTATAATTTCAGAATTTGCACTTCCAGCATGGATATGGCTCAATATCTCACACAAAACACCCTCCCCATGTAAAAATGTTGAGACAACTGATCTCCATGTGTCTAAGTGGGATTTCAGTCTGGGATCATCTGGCATAAAGAGAAGACTGCTAACACTGACTGAGGAAACTCTGCACAAAGCAGCAGTGTTTTTCCTTTACAGGTATTAAAAACTAATTCCTGCCTCACTTAGCACTGTTAACATTCACAGCATTATAAGCAGCGCAATAAAATCTGGAATAGCCAAACTAAGTAGCCTTACCAAGTTTCTCAGCAAGCACACAAAACTCCCAGCAGTGAGGCATTTCTATAATGAAATTCAAATACAATACCTAGAAGTACTGTGTATGACTGATTGTTATGTTAACACAACTATAAGACATGAGTTATTTATTTAAGCCTTTAGTAATCTTGTATCATATCACTGATAGTCTTATCCCATTCAAGATCAATCTTAAATGCTTAAGCCTTTCAGGTGGGCTAATGTTGCCTCTCAGTCTTCATTGCAGTGGGAATGAAGGGCAAAGTAAACGATTAATGGAGCATTTCATTAGTTTTTTCACTGCAAACTGTGAATAGGAGTTTCCATTTGACTGCCCAATTTCAGCCCATTTGGACGGAGATGATATTGGCGGGACTGGTTGGGACACACGGTGAGAAGCGATTCACATGTAATGGGTTTGTGGAGACAAAGCCATCAACTAGAAAAGTAACAGCCACCATTCTTCTACCACCCACTACCTGAAGGCCTGAGTGTCAGCAATATTATTGTATGGATAGTCAAGAATTTCCAGTATCTATCTTTTTTTTCAAACACGCCATTAGAAAAAATGCTGCAAATATATTCACACACAAAGCAGGTTTAGCTGTCTAGACACAGGCTACTGCAGTCTTCTAAAGCTATCTCCAGTCTGACATATTACCACGCAAACCCCACAAAAATTAAAACCCCTTAAATTTGTGAAATTCTGAATATACCAGCTTCAAATTTTGTCCATGGAGACAGTTAGCAAAGCAAGTATGACTGAAGTTAAATACTTAACACTACATGTGTAATATGGAAATGGCTGAACTGATAACTATGTTTTGTAACAAACCAATTCACTGCCTGATAATATCATGTCTCTTTTCTGAATCTTAAGCTCAGCTAAGCTCTTGGAAGCTAAAAAGTTAAGAGTTAAGCCAAACCTCTGAAAAAGTTAATAAGTTAAATTTTACTCTTGCTAGAGCAAAGTACTAGGAATAATCTACCAGTGTTCCAGATACAGTCAGTATTTAAGCAATCAAATCAAAATCTAAAATTAAAAAGTCGTTAGGATTAATCTGTGGTCCCATATGATTGTGGGGGTATTTGCAATTGCTAAGAATTAATACTGAGTTAGAGTTTGGGCTAATTCTAGAGGGTTTAAGGTTTGGGTTTCCTCCCCATCCTCTCAGTGCTGCAAACTTTGACATTAACTTCAGGAAGAAGAGGAAAGTATGTGCTACATTCTACATGTAATGCTCCAAGTGATATTTATCAGCAAAAATTAATGAACAGCCCTTCTGGGAAAAGGTCTCAAATCTCAGCTCAGATTTAAATGGCACTTAAACTCTATTTTTGCTGGCTTCTAGTCCAAACTGGCCACCTGCAAAATTGGAGATCTGCTATTTTGGGGACTTACTCCCCAAACTCCTCCCATCCGCTACCAATCATTCCAAATAGCGGCAGTAAAACCCAGGGGAACATCTGGAACAGTCTTATGGGCAGAAATGCCTAATGAGCATCTCTAGCACTATAGCAACCTTGGTTGGATTCATTTTCAAAGTGACTTTTATCAGCAAAGACTAGGCACTGCTAATTAAGAAATATTAATTCATGCTTATTATTTTTTCACAAAGGACAGCTAAGCAAATTCAACTCTATCCAGCTGAGCCATAGAGCATGTTTAAAATATATACAGAGGATGAAATCCAAGTAATAATTTCGTAACGACTAAAGCAAAGTGATACTTACTCCTTCTGGAACAGGAACTAGCAGAGCATCATTATAATTTTGAAAAAAGCTCAGATGAAACACTACTACCTGATCAAGAAGGTATCTGCTGAGGGGTACAGAAATACTTCTAAAGAGATCAAAAGAAGGCACATGAAATTCAAAAAACTAACAGTAAAACAGAGACCCAAATCAGAGGGGATTCTACACCCCTTTACAATCAAATACACCAGAGAAAATGTAGGAATGAGATTATCAAATCTGCCAAAACAATATTTCACCTTTTTTTTTTTCTGTCAATATATTAAAATACCACTCTAGCAAACCACACGCCAATCTTAATGAACACCTAACTTGGTTAGCACTAATGCTGTCCCAAACACACTGTTATTCTCCACCCTTTCAGCTGCCTTTTACAAACTGCCCTGCTTCTCTATAACACAGCTCGCTGATGCCTTCAGTAAATGCACAGGCTGCCCCTAGCCCTGGTCCCCTGCTGCAGGCCATAGCTCCCACATTTGTACAAAAACCCTGGCCAAGAGGAGTGAGTTAGAGTGAGACAGTGCTACAAAAACACCTGGCTGTCACTTGCTCATGTCCCCAAGGCTGTTGCCCCTGCTCTCCCTGCAGCCACACCAACATCAGCCCCTGCGCAGGGGATGACTCAGGGATGGGTGGCCTGGGGGATGAGAGGGAAAGGAGCTGCCCCCTTTCTGTGCCAGAGGAGCGTCTGATCATTAAATTGCCTGTGCAACTCCAGCATTAAGATACATGTTGGACGTAATGAGAACTAAGAAACCCAACCCAGCACACAACCACAAGCTTTGCATTTACTGTCCCACTTCTAAATAATTTTAAGCCATTCATAGTGGTTTTTATCATTTTCAAAACACATACAGCAGTGTGAAGGCAGTGCTGCTGTGTGGCACATGTCCATGGCTCTACTGTCCTCTAGAATGGAAGCTGTGTCACATATAATGGTCAGAGACAACTGATTGCCCATTCGTCTAACCCACGTGACCACCCTTTCGTGTGCAGTTCCACAAAATACGTATGCATGTAACAAAACAAAATGCCTACATTCATTACACAAGCAACATTATATTCAAAGTCAGACTTCTTTTTCACAAAGATTAATTTTAATGAACTTACAAATAAAACCAATGAAAGCCAGACAAATTGAAGAGATTAAAGTGTAAGATCAAGACAGGCTAGAGAAATTGTGCTGTGAATAATTAATCACAAATCAAAAGTCTTCTGAAGCCAATTATTTTCCTAGAATTCTTTCAATTGTTACTATCCACTATGGAACAACCTATGCCTTTCCCATTTATGCTTCTCTAAAGCACATTATAGGTACTACTAGCAATATCAAAGATCCCCCTAATTCAGGATTAAATTCCTTTTGGCAGTAGAGATTGGGGGTGGTGGGGCTCTTGCTAATCAATAACTCTTACAAATTAACTTCTTTGGAGAGATTTTCAGCCATGATAAATCTATGATTTCTCAAATACCTACAAAACTGTCTGTATCTTGGAATATCACATCAGCTTTCAATGACAGGATGGGCAGAGGCTGAATGAAAGAGCTTTATCCAAGTAGATGGACCACAGAATCACAGAATTGGTTGAAAGGGTGCATAAAGAACATCCAGTTCCAAACCCCCTGCCCTGGGAAGGGACATCTTCCACTCCATCAGGTTGCTCAAAGCCCCATCCAACCTAGCCTTGAAATCTTCTGGGGATGGGTGAGGCTGAAAGGCTCCTAATTTCAGCAGTACAGAAGGGTATTACACACTGCCATGCAAGTGCATGGATTTCTACTGCAAACATGCACAATTGCACTCAGGTTCTCAACAGCAATTTGGGAACAATGGCCTTTTTGCATTGCATGTTTGGGTTTTTTGCAGCACATATTTGCTTAAGCAATTACTGTCTGCTGTCTCCTGTGTACTAAGCATTTGGACTGTTTTTTCACCTCTTCAGTGCATCTTCAGAAACAGGATTTCAGCAGAATCTTCTCTCTTTTAATTGCCTGGTTTGATGTTTTAGTCTTTTCAAAGTGCTCCCTGTGTTCTTTAAATATTTAAGGAGGATACAACCCCTTCATCTTTTGAAAAGGCCAGATTGTCATCCAAAATTCTTCGTTCCAGTTTGAAGCTTCATTGAACTTGAAGCACAAAGTCCAGGAAACTGTCCTGATCTCTCATGAAGTTGCTCCCCTGCCTCTTTCCTCCACTAACAGCGTGACTTTCCCCCCTCCTTCCAATGCCCCTTTACAGATGAAAAGCTCTGTTGAGCAAATGATTCATCTACAGATTTTTCGTTGCTCACATCCCTCCTGAAGAGCCCCTACTGCCACTTACACTATATTAAAAAAAAAAAAAAACCAACAAAACTTTCTTTTCTCGTAGGCTTTCTTTTGTCCAACATACTGTGCTTGCAAAGCAGCCCTTTTAACCAATCGCTTTCTCCAGTGGTGCTTTTCTGCCTTTAAGTTCTCCAAGGAAGCTTCTCTACTGTATGAACAAAGCACAAAGCCACAACAAAACACACAGGCTAAATACTAAAATGTAGAAAGAAGCATTAAGTTGGGCTCTTTTTCCTGTTGTTTTGGTTCATTTTTGACATTAGGGAATCTCAGAGGCCGATTGCCCCTGAAATGTTTTATAGAGTCATACTAAGGATGCAGGTGAAACTATTTGATGCTGAAAGATATCAAAGGAATTCAAATTAGAAAGGACAGGAAAAGAAGTCAGAAAAAGACATACAGAAGGAACTATGCAGAGCAGGCAGAGAGATGAGAACAGGAAATGCATATAGTAATCTTAGCAAACCCCTGAACGTTAGAAGGAAATGTTCATAATCTAAGAGTCTATCCAAATACTACAAAAACTCAGTACAAATTGGTCCATCATATTTTAGCTGTAGGATGAAGCTCATGTCCTATTTATACGGGTTATCTGGTCACTTTTCATGAGCAGATGAAATCAGATGTTGTTGTGCAACATCTGAACAAACTGCATCACAGAACCTATGAAAAACTGTTGAAAAATGCATGATTAGGAAAGGATGTGTACAGAACACATTTTCTTAATGTTTAAAATATTGATATACCATTGTTTTATTTATTTTTAAAGTACCTATCTCTTGACTGATAAGTAACTCAGATCCAGTCTTGGTTTGTGAAGAAGCTCACAGCAACAGCAAGTTAGCTTTAGATAAACACATAAAGTGGAGTTTGTTTTGCCTTACAGATATAGGGCAAGCATGGGGGAATCTGATGATTTCACAGCATGGCAACACTTCTGTCTCAGCAATTCACAAAGCTGCTATTATCAAATCATGAAAACTGCAGACTTCACAGGTTTCTTTGATTGTTTTCCTGTAATTAAAACACACATCACACAATGTGTTTTCTACACTGTGAAAAAATTTCACTTTTACTTCTAGTATCACTTCTGAAGGTTTATGTCATTGCCAAAGCTGTTTTTTTTTTTTTTTTTTCAAGTGTTTACTGAGGAAAAAGAAAACAATTCTCACATTTGAGCCTCTTACAAGGCTCCTCTCTGAAAACACTTCATAGAGAGCAAGCCCAGCTTGCACCCCCTTCCCCTTAACTGCAGACCTCAGGAGGCAGCTTGGGAGAAAAGGCAGTGAACAGACATGGGAAACAAGGTAAGAATGAATAAGGAAAACTGGGAGGAAAAGAGCAGGTTCAAAAAAGACCTGGCTCGGCACATAGCCTTTCAGCCATCAGCCCAGTGGGAAACAGGTTCAAGAGGGCACCACACTGCTTCTGGGAGCACTCCTGGGCACTGACTGCGTCAGGGAAGGCTGGAAACAAAAGGTGTTCCCACCATCCCACCAGCACATCACCTGCCCAGCATTCCTACCAACTGCAGCCTGAACAAGCAGCTCTGTGGTAAATTCTAACAAAATGAATTGCAGAGGCAAAATTAAAAATAAAGGAAGACAAAACAGAATACACTGGATTTACTAAACTCTATTTTTTAAAATAATAGATCATGTGTTCTACCTGTCAGTCCCTGTCCAAAGGAATTGCATACACACATAAACATTGCAAGGAGAAAACTCATCATGAGCTGTACAAGCTTTCACAGCTGCTAGAAAGTAATTTTTTTCTGCAATGACCATAACCAGCTTTACCTCTCCTCCACCCCTTTTTCAGCCCTGTCCCTTAGCAATTCTTGTGAAACCCTTAAGCCTGGTTAGTATCACTCATCTCCGTGTACTGAGTGACATGAACTGTTCAGGAACCGAGGCACACTGTGTATCTGCTAGTTCACTGCTGGCATTGAATAGGAGAATGTATTGCCAAGAGTTTCTCCTACAATTGCATCATTTAGCACTGACAGTGGCTGAGAAGCTGCTAACACTTTTAGAAGCTTTCAGACCCTATTCACAAGCCTCATGGTGATAGGTGAAAGATGGAGGGCTGTTGTCTCAGAACCAACTGCTATACACTGGTTTTCAGCAACTGCCGCCTCTGGAGGTGTTGGTCAAGATAAAACCAATTAGAATCAATAACAGAGACAGGTAGGGAAGTCCTGAGGGAGAAATCTCTTAAAATGAAGGCTTTGCTTGAGTTAAACCCAGACAAAACAAATCAGTGAGGGATGTGCTTGTAGTTAGTTGTTGTCGTGATTAATATTGAAGTTAAGTATGATGTCATTATCTTTCGCCTCCTTAGTGTACTTAGAAACTGGAATAGAAAGACACACAATGTCCTGCCTATCCCAGATACAGAATTTTAAGATGCATGATAATGCTACATGTATTTAGATGGCAGTATTAGCAAAACAAATGCAATATTTACCAAAAAACCCTTTGATATAAGTGTTTTGATTAAAACAGACGCCCTCCCATGGGAAAGAAGCTAACAAGACACGAGTTCATTTTTTAAAAATGGATTAAGATGAGAAATATGAAAAGTCAAACATAATAAGGGAATCCATTAATCCAATCAGAGATGCCATCCTGCAGAGGCATTGCCAAAACAGGAGTACCCCACCTGAGGATGCACAAGAAGCCAGAAGCAGAGAGTAATGACTCAGAAGGCTGACCAAACCCTACAAGGAGTCTTGGCAAAAACAACTTGAAGATATCCAAACTCATTTGTCACCATTTCGCTCTTTATCACTCATTAATTGGTGACTCAACTGGAGGAATAAAATACAAAAAGGAGAGTGCAGATGGGCAATGCTCAATATTTGAATAATGGATCATTTCCATTAAGTTGTAAAAAGAATGTAAAATTCCATGGTGATCTATTAATCTGATTTAGTGATAGATAACTAAAATGATGAATATGGATTATACGTTTTTAATGAGTGTTACATTTTAACGAGCATGAACATTGGTGAGTGTGAACATTAGTGAATGAATAGCAAGGCTTATGAAGTTTCGGATCTGACAAATATAACTAGAACTCTTTCTAGCATGTGTATTATTAGTATCTCGAGATTAAACAAGATCTATTGGAGCATGTAATTGTTGACAGATAAAGACATCTCAAGTCATACAAGCAGTTTCCTCTTGCTTGGTGAATATATTTCAGAGTCCATGTTTTACAGCAAGCAAATGTTTTTCCTGCAGCTAAACAGAACTGTTCTCATTCCGATCATTTACCAGACTGGCAATGGAAAGAACAATGAAAAATATAGGAAAGCTCACATTTTAGTATAAGCCAATTAATTGTTATGAAAGGAAAGCTCAGGAGAAGCAATAAAGTTGAGACTCAAAGTCCCTTTAGAAGACAACCAGATGTCCGGCTGCCCATGCCTCAAGTAAACAATACCGGAACAAAGACATGCACCCGCACAGCCTCACCAATCCAACCACCAAGCTTGCCCACAGCTGTTGATTACCACATCTCGCCTCCTCCACAGTATCCCAAACTGCTCATATCCAAATTCAAGCATGTTATTTTAAATATATTCATGCACAGTGCAATAAAGATTCTTCCTAGTAGAGTTCCACTAGCTCTCTACCCACTTCAGTAGCAAACACAAAACTCACTTCACTTTGTGGAATCAGTCTGCATAGAAAAGCCCAGGCTTGAGCCTATCCAACACTGTCCTCTTTCCTTCTTTTTTCCCTTTTGCATTCTTATACATCTGCTGCACTAGTGTCAGCAAGTGAAACACAACATCATTCTCCTCAAAGCACCTTTTGAAGCTGTATTAAATAGATAACATCTATAGGTAATGTCTAGAGAGCTTGATGGCAATAAATTGCAAAGATCTTATTACACTTATAGTTACTATTTCACGTCAGATATTTATCCTTCATCAGTCCTTCACTCCATTATTCTCACTAATTTTTTGGCATCATGATGGTTGCACACTTA
This sequence comes from Dasyornis broadbenti, assembly GCA_013397935.1. NCBI lineage: Eukaryota > Metazoa > Chordata > Aves > Passeriformes > Dasyornithidae > Dasyornis > Dasyornis broadbenti. The sequence goes on along the minus strand of VZRN01002186.1, from coordinate 484,050 downwards.
CAAGATGGAGATATGAAAGCAATGACATGAAGCTACACAATGGAAAATGCTTCTTTGAAAAAGAGAGAGGAAGAGATCTTTAGGCAAAGGGTGAAAAACTGTTCCCTCTTTGCAGAGAGAGCACACCAGAAAGAAGGTCCTGAGTGGAGCATCTTGTGGACCCAGAGACAGAATCCAGATTTGTTGGCTTTCAGTAACAGGATCTCATCACCTGACCTTCTCGTGCAGTACCGTTACAGAACAGCTGATGTACTTTGGTTTGCTACAACAAAGCTTTTCAGACCAACCTTCCTTTCAATGTTTCCCATGCATTTTGATCTAAAGTCCCTCTTTTCCCCTATCAGCTACCTCAGTCTGCCTAAAGTATGTTAGCTACAAAAAAACAGGACTTAGCTCAATACCATGACAGCTCCAACTTTCCTTAGTTTCACAGTTTTGTTAATTCAGCCACAGAGCCCAATATGCAAAGATAACTACGATGCAGTTCTTTTTTTCCACATATCAGTGAGTGCTCTTCTCAAGAAGGTAATTTTCATTTTCTTTAGCACAACTGAGGTTTGTTTCTTTTTCATTTTCCCACCCTAGGAAGAACAGTCTGCCCTGAGCCTCACTGGTAAGCAATTAAAATCTGGAAGCTTGCCAGACTCTGTGGTACTGTGAATTCATTTCCCAAGTACACATGTAATTCTTGGAGCTGAAGTCAAGACAATAAAATGTGTAAAACTTGACTATATTATGACTCCTCACTCAACGACAAAGCTCCTTTCATACAAAGAAATTGGAGCAAATCAGTCAATAATGAGAAAGTGCAGGCACTAATTATTTTATTACAAATCTGGAAATTATGCATAATTTAATTTTTGGAAATTAAATGTTCTACTGATAGAATAATCATTTTTTCAGGCCTGCCATCATTAGGTCTCCAGTTGTCTTTAATATTTCTCAGTAATATACTTATCCTCACCATTAAAGCTGAGCAATATTCCAAATATCTGGACTTCAAAAGCTCATATTCTGTTTGCAACTATCAGTTTGATACTCTCCAAATACTGCAGAAAAGTGGAAAAAAACATTGATTGAGGGGAAAGGACATTATAAAAGCAATGTTTTAAAGGTAGCATAGTTCAGTAAATACAATTAGTGAATCTTTGCCCCGTACATTGAATGAAATGCAGAAAAACGACAATAGACTTGCTGGAGGGTTCACAGGAAGGTCACAGCCACAGATGTCGGTGCCCCAGACCAGCCACATTTCACTGGAAGGCTAAACTACTTCCAGCAACTTATCCCTGTGGATTGGACGTGGATTTGGGAAAGCTTCAGGTTTCGGACTGGAAGCTGAAGAGAAAGGGCAGGGGGTGGGGGAGAGAATGGGACTCATCAGCCAAACCGTATTACGTTTCCCATTGCACTCCCACAGCTCAGGCCTTGAAAGAAGTTAATCCTAACAAATCCACATTATAAAATTTTTTCACCTAATTCATACAATCATTTTATTGTTTGTATATGTGTACCTATCCCTCACAAAGATTTAAACTGTGGTGTGCCTTACATATATTGGAAGATTAACAAAGCAGCTACAGCATGCGGCTTCTTGGAATCAAAGGGAACAGATTTGCTCCAATGTCCTATAACTGTTTTAAAATAAATTCAGTGATTTCACCTGAAATCCTATATAGCGTCCTATGCTATAGAGTCATGATTATGACAGTAAAGTTAAAGGTCAGTCAAGGTTTATTTTCTAGCCTTTGATAAGTGGAGGATTTATTCTGGTGAACCCTTTACATGCCAAAATTTAGCACTGCATTATTTGAGTCCTACAGTAAATGCAAGTGTGTTTCTGAAATGTGGTTTAGATCCATTATAGAGCAAAGGAAAACTTAGCATCTGAACAAATCTTCACACACTTATATAGCAGTGCACAAGAGTAAAAATATTAAAAACAGTCCTTCATTAGATGCTCGGTAATTTTATTAACCTAATCCAAAAATAGCTAATAAGAAATTAATATTCATTCACCACTGTCTGCATCCTAATTAAGAAAGACTTCTGAATTAACCAATGTATTCTTTTAGGCCAAGGTTCAGCAAAACATAAAAGTACAAGTCTAAATCCATTTCTAGCTGAAGAATTAGTCTCCTTTATGCTTAATCCAAAGCACTAAATCCATTTATTAAAGAGCTGAAAGGGGTTTGTGGAGGGTAGTATAGACTCATACCAGTATTCCCTCAAAAAGTGTGACTTAAAAGGCTGAAAGATTATTTTAAAAAGATAAAATCTGAGGAAACATGATAAGCATGCTGTATAACAAAAGCACAGGCTATGGAGGGCTGATGTAACACTTTTTGATTTAATGCGTACTCCAGAATACCTTTAATGACAAAGGTATTCTGAATGAAACAATGACTGCATCAAATAAAACCTGAACAAGCAAAACAATCTTTCTCGAGCGACCGATGCATGGATTTCCCTGTAACACTGTAAAAAAAAGCAGGTAGAGAAGAATGATATTTAGCTCATGGAATGATATTTAGAGAAATAGGAATTTCTAGAGTTGCTGGCAAGTTTTCCATCACATTTTGAAAACCTTATTGAACCCAATTCTTCAGTGTCTCAACCAGTTCAGATACTAAAGAAACCTCTCAACCTGTTCTGCACCTTTCTTTAAGCATTTGGAACACAATTGTTGCACACTGGACTGACTGCATCATTGGTCCCCTGGTAACTACGTGCTGCTTGAAGATCAACCTACAGATTCTCTTATATCAGCAAGACAAAGTAATTTGGTTACCTGACAGTATAACTGCACTGTTGAAAAATTTGCCCTTTTCCATTCTCTTCTTCTGCTTATCCACAGTCCTTATCTGTTGCTCTTAAATATTTGATTTTTCTTCCCAGGTATATCTCTAAAAGTGATTTTTTTTTTCCTTTATAACGTTTTGTTCTTTTGGCCATTAAAGAACAGCTGCCATTCAGACGCGGGCCACACACATACAACAGCCTCCAAATGAGCTACAAAGATCAGTGGTCAGGAGGACAGGTATGTTCAACTGGATGTTTGGATTTTGTCATGACAACAGCATGTCTTGCAAGTAGCATTAATTACTTCTCCTGAAGTACATCTGACAGCTTTACTCAGAATACAGTCAATCTCAAGATTTCATGCAGCACTGCAGACTGAATACTGATTTTGAAAATCCTAATACCAACAACTCATTTCTCATCAGCTCAAGCCAGCTCAGAACCACTTATAGTATGTTTAATAGATTCTTTACAGTAAGGTGCCCAACCTCACACAAAAAGACCAAAGTCATCACTGAATATATTTTTATTATTTCATTTATTTTTAAAATTCAGTATTTTTTTCTTTTACAAAGCATCACAGTAGTGCAAAGTGATAGAATTTTTCCAAAATCACTGACAGCAGGAAAAAGATTAGTGCTACTGCAGGTCTGAGGACCTGAAGAGCAGAGTAGGCTATTTTCTCCACAGGGACTATAAAATAGTCTTTGTTTCCCTCTATATCACTATAAAATGTAAAGCAATGAACTTGTGCACGATTTATGTTAGAAACCAATACAGCACCAGACTTCCTTCCTTCAATAGCAAAGGCAGAAGATGCTACCATCAGTGGGGTTATCTTCCAAAATGCAAAAGCCATTAATATTATTTTAATATCGTACAGACCATGGAAAAGATTGTAATCATCTATTTAGCTGAGTAAAAACTGAGAATAAGATAGCCTGTGTTAAATGAAAAAGGAAACTTCAGACATATAGTCTCTTCACGATAGCTATTTCCTTTTTAATATAGAATTCCTTTTCTTCATATGAAGCTTAATTTAAAAGCTGTTATTTCTTGAGAAACTGATATAAAGACATCAAAATAAGCTATTCTCTTGATTTACAACAGAACATTAATTACTAAAATCATAACAATAATTTGAACTTTCATATTTTATAGCTCTAAATACAGATAATTTCTCATAGAAAAGATGCTATAGTAGCATAATTTTGGTTATGTAAATAAAGAATTTTTAAATTCAAGGAATCAAGCCATTGTCATATGGCTGATATCTGTTCAAATATGCTTTATTTTACACAGTCTAATGATTTGAATCTCCTCAGAGATGCAAAAATTAGATTGTTCTACATTTCCATATCACTTGTGTCAGCCCTGGTTGGTAGTGCTTGATACCATTGCAACTGAACAGTTAAAAACTAATCTAGAATTCAAATGCTTACAGAAGCACTGCATCTGCTTTTAATTTTTGGAATACCATAGTGAAAATACAATACTGAAGACAAGCATTCTTTTATGGCACTGTTGCAAATATGACTTCTACTCTTCCAAAAACACACCAAAAAAAAAAAGATATGAGAGTCAAAGAAAATTAGTACATAATTCCATAAACACTCACTCATAAAAACTACCCATCTATCCTATTCCCCCTTGCTCACATAAAGGAATTCCCATGCACTGAAATACATTTGCCTGTGTTAGATTGATTCCAGTTCTCAGAGATCAGGACCCACAGGTTACCCTTTCACTCTGACACTGGCTTGTCGGTAACCTAGGGCAAATGACTCAATGTCTCTGTCTTCTTTTATATGAAAACTGAGGCTATGAATACTTCCTTTAGGAGGGCAATTACAGGGATTATTAATGCTTTGTGAAATGCTCTGAGTTCTTCCAATTAAAAACATTTAATAAATACTACCCAGAGTGTAGTGTTACAGTGTAACAATTGCATGCTAGTACTATAAATGGAAATCGTTATTATTTTGAGAACAAGGACAGTATCATGAAGATTTCAATTACATCTTTAAAAGAGTTTCGTGGCTAGCTTGAAGGAACTAGGCAACTATCATTTATAATCACTTGGTTTCCTAAGTTGCTTTAAGTCTAAATCCTCTCAAACATGTAGTCAATAATTGGCTATTCTCAAACTGAGCTCAAATTGCAGAATCGAAGCTAACAACATCCCAGACCTCCACTAAAATCAAAGTTTTGTATTAGGAAAACACATACTTAATGCAAAGCATGTTTTGGTTTTGATCTTTTGGATATTTTTCAGTATCAGTTTTGCCCATTAGGCAAATTACTGGGGCAATCAGAAGGCAGTCGCCCTTAGGGAACTAACTGTAAAAACCCGCTACATTTCAGACATTTTGAAAAGCTCCAGAAGCCTGTCATACTAGAGGCAGTCTTCAGACTTAATGTCTAAGGGGGTTATTCAAATCTCCCTGGACAGTCCGTTCTTTAGACTCTACAGGAGTGGAGATGTTTGAGAGTCCACCTTGTACCCCGATCTTCAAGGAGCACCCTTACACTGCTGAAACCCTGCTGTCACAGGACCACGCAGAAGAACATTTCTATGCACACCTGAGCATGATCCTGAGCAGAAGACATGGAAAACTAGACGCACAGCAGGTGATTGCCCTGTACTCTGGCAAACAGCCAAGCAAAGGTATTCATTTTAACTTTTCTTCCCCTGGTCTATGAAAAATACCCTCTATATGCATAAAAAAATATGACCAGGAGTAAGTACATCACAAAACATCAACAGCATCTCACAGTGATTGATAGTCAAGCAAGTGTACATGCCAAATTTCCTGAGGAACATTGACACGTGAGGCTAAAACCAGCTATATGAGTCCACATAAAAATGAACATTTTCCCACTGCTGAACATAAGTAAATATACCTCTGTCCTTCCAACAGAAGGATTTTTCAACCCCAAATTCTAGCTTTCACTCATGTTTTATTTAGCCTTTTCAATTTTTTCTAGTTTTGCATGACAGCAGGGACAATTGAATTACTAAGTTCTCTCATGTTTCTGTATAACGACTAAAACATTTTGGCTTCAGTGTAAAAACAAAAGTAGATAAAAATCTTCCTCACACCAACAAAACCTTCACACTTTTGGGCAGAGATGGAGCACAGACAATTACAGCCTTAGTCGAGTAAGACTTTAAAAGGAGGAACCAGAATGTAAATACTTTTCAACCATTAGCATAACTTTCTTCTCTGCCAACCGCATAACTACTTTACATCTTCAATCAAGGAATTTAACAGGTAGTTCAGTTGTCCCAAAATATTCTCTTCTTTTGCAGTAATGCATGGAAAATGAAGATCATCTCCAATACACTGCATAACTCAAAAGCCAATAAAATAACTGCAAAGAAATTGATCCAAAAGCCATATCAGACCATCTTTGTATCTGGAGTGATACACCAAAACCAAGAAGTGACACAGGCACATGATAATTCATAATCATGCTACACACAGCACTAGAAATATAATCCATATTGTGGTGGTGAGCTTTCACTAGAGCCCAGCAGGTGATAGACCATATTTCATCTCTGGATAGCTTTATTATCCATCTCCATGGGCACACAATGGCCATCTACAGGTTCCAGAGCCTGACCTCAATCACGTGCACCAGAAGTAATGAACGATTGTACCTGAACAAGACATGCTGGTTTCATTCTCTTCACTGAAGAGCTTCAGAGAAATCTAGCATATAACGCTGGGATAATCAGCCAGAAATTTGATAATTCACAGTCAAATTAATTCTTTACTGTCTGAATTAAATTCTTCATTAGCCTATCATGACTCTAATGTTCAGTTTTCAAAAATCACACATCAAATTTTGCCTAAAAGCTACACATACAAAAAGTCATCTTTTCTTTGAAACTGTGAGTAAATCACCTTTTCAATTGCTTTACAGGTCTACTCTAACCTATCATATCTATAGAAGCTTTTTGCCTTATCTTCTCTTGTAGAGGGCAGAGCATGAAAAGAGTAATTAGTGGTTTTTTCAAATTAATGAAAAGGAGGATACTGCAATGCCTTGGCTTGAAATCCAGACAAAGAAGCATTTGTCCACACCAGGAAAAAATTATCCTTAAAACTTAGTTTGATCAGCAGTTGTAAAGAGTCAAAAACTAATACAAATTATGAAAACAATTATAGCAGTTTTCTACTGTGGCTTAGTCAACAACAGCAGCTGCAATCATTCCCTGTTGCAACGTGTTTGTTCTCAAGGTTTTAGTTCACACGAATTTGTACGTCCTGTTAGTGGGAGTTTAGACCACTCACACTTAAATGAATTAGGCATTCTCCTTTCTAAACATTTTACCTACAGAATAAAACCTGCCACATCCATCTAATACCAAGTACCTTAAGAGAAAGATTAAATGCATTAAACATAAGTATTCACTGATCAATAGCTTCTTTCCCCTCTCACCCTCAAATATCTTCAGCACTTCCCCATGCAAGTTTGAGCTATCTACTCTGTATGTCTATAAGCTGCATGTTGAATAACGGCTTATCCATCTACATCACCGGAGATTATAGTAGCCAGCAGAAACCCCATTATCTAATTCAACAATCACCATTAAATTCTGCAGCAAGCCATGCCTTTTCTAGATAATGAGATCGAGCGCTACTTTGATGCTCCTTACAGTCTAATTTACTAAAGATTTGTAGAGCATTTATGAAGTTTTCCCTGCAGAGCTCTGAACCTGCCAAGACCGAAATCAGGAGTAAAGACGCAAATAAAAGAGAGACAGTTTAATACACATATAAGTCAGTCTACACACACTCTTAATTTCTTAGTCCAATGATATTTGCACTACTTTGAAGATACAAAGCAACTTCTAGAATGAGGTATCCAGGAAGTATTTTGTTTTTCTATTGAACTTGACACAGAGAAGAGCTGCAAAATACATCGCCATGAAAACTTGGTTTGTCCTTGTGCACACAAAATTCTTTGATTGTCTAATGAGGAATTAAAACTTGGCATTAGACACTGGAAAGGAAGACAGATGATTGACAATGCAGCAACAGTATTGAAGATGAGACAGTGCTGCAGAAGAGAATGAAAAGGGGAAGGGGTGCCATCAAACAATCATGATTATTACAGTAATTTGCTGTTAAAGCACATCAGTTCATTATTATCTGCACTTCTGGCCCCATGAATCAATAAACACAGTATAGTAGGAGACATTACAAGTTAATGGACCAGCTTTGTCACTCTGAGGGTCAACAATTAAAACATTTCTCCGTTTTGTTCATGGAGAACTTGAAAACAGAGGCTGTTCAGTTCCGATTAGTTCAGCCCTGAGCTGGCACGGAGAAACAGGCCCAGTAGCAGCTTTGCACTATTCCTGACCACATTGTTTCCTGCATTTAAACTCACTTTTATAATTTAAGGAATGTAGTATCGTTTAAAAAAAAGAAAATCAGGATTGAATAGGACAGGATAGGATTGGATAGAACGCATCATTTAGAATAGTGCATCATAGAGAGCAACATATTTCTTGACTAATTTACCACAGCATTACACTTATTTATAGCACAGTTGTTTTACAGTTAATTTACACAACAACAGAGAATAAATATCCCTTTAAAAATATCCAGACAGGCAAGTGACCTTCCTTTCTGATTCTACATCTTCACAATCTTAAAAAAAAAAATGCTTTCATCAAAAAAGAGAAACGCTCCATGAGGTAGAAGCAGCAGCAGCTATAAAGCAATAATACTCTTTCCATATTTCAGATCAGGGAGAATGGATTCCTACAGGAACCTGACAGCACGACAGCAGTTTTCCTTGTTACATTTCAGCAGTTAATTTCAGAAGTATTTGCTCAGCATCACCCATGTCCAAGTAGCCACTCACGCCACTTAAGGGGAATAATTTTCTCTCTGCGTTGCAAGCACACACCCACTTTAGTGTGTGCTTTAGACCAGAAGAAAACATGATGAAAACAAGCCTGTTGCACTGTACTTCAACTTAGAAATAAATGCAATAAATCACTGCTTCTCTGACATGTTCAGAGGCAAAAATATAGCTTGGCTTTCTCACCAGTTTCTAGAAGAGCTGGAATCAGCAAACTGACTTTGGCATGCCAGGTTGGGTAAGCAGCCAGATATGGATAAGGAAGGCTGGTGAAACCAAAGGGCTTTTTACATTTTAAGGATGTGAACAAAGCCTGCATAAAGGGGGTTGTCACCTCATAGGAAAATTCAGAGAATACTTAACCACCATTCCACAGGAGAGAAGTTTTTGCATGTACAGATAGGACATAAAGAATTTGTCCTTACTTCTACTAAAAAAAAAAAATCTATGATGAAATGCTGTTTAAGGACGAAGCTCAATGCATTTCAGATGTATATTTCTGAAATGCCAGACAGATATTCAGCTGTGTACCAAATTTTCACCACTAGGTAAATTTCCTAAAAGCTGTCTCCCAAGCAATATCTCATGATCTCACTGTACTATAAGCTGCATTCACTTGTCCAGTTCATGAATAAAATATTATGATATACTGTGGACCTTGCAGCACAGTATCTTTAAATAATAAAAAACTTTAAACTTCTCTCTAGAGAAAGGTATTACCTCTGCTTCCACAAAATGGATAAAGAGTCTTGTCTTAAATCAAAGCAAATAATTGGCAGAGTTGGGAATGAAGTACTTGGGACACAACGGTATGAGCCAGGCCTTTGTCTTTAAAGAAAAGACAAATCCTCTTGAAAAACGTGATTTGGAAGATGAAGTTTCACGGAGGTAGTACAGCAAAATTCGTATGCAGAGAAGAGGATGATAACAAAGTAGGTTATAAAAAAAGGTGGACAGTTTTCCAAAAGATATACTCATAGCAGGCGCAGCAGATTCCTATGCCAGTGAGTAATCCTGGATGTGCACAGAGCAAATTTCAATGTTACTGGTTCTTTGCAGGTCATATTCCTCACTATTTCATCAGCAAAGAAGAATTCATGAATGGCTGCAGTAATCCTGATGCAACCCGTGGTTCCATGAGTCTGAAACTTCGATTGCTGTCAGAGGCAGGAGATGTCTCTGAATCTCTAATCTGTGTTCGTTTTCATACTCTGTCCCAAGCATCCACTGTCAGTCCTTGCTACTGAGATGACATCGGGCTTCAAAAACCCATGCGCTGAACATCTTCCAGTTTTGACAAGGATTTAGGTTTCTTCATTCACTTACAATTGTTCTTCCTTACCTTGGTAAAAATAAACTTCCCATGAAAATGGCCATTCAAAGAAAGACTGTAATTCTCTTGCACACTGCTTGCACAAAACTGCACCCACCTCATTTTCTACTGTATAATCCCATTTAAGTATTATGGTCAGTTAGGGACAGAATCATGAGGACAAAAATTCTATTATAAGGAACAAGAGTATGATCCAGAAAAAATGCTGAGAATAACTTAAGACACGTTTTCAGATCAAAATTGACAGGGCTGTGATCATATCTGCAGTTATTCAATATTACCTTCTACAAGAGTAGCACTAGCTGTATAGCTAATGACTCTGAGAAAGACACATTTCCTCCTGATTTCGAAATTTCTTTTTCCTGGTAAAAGGTTACCTTGAGACATATAAGAGCAATTTCTGGAGCACAAAGTATTTGTTCCATGGTTATCATTATCTCCATCAGGACTGTGGAATATAAAAAGTCCTAACTGTTGGGAAATGAAGATGTTATGGTGCTAAGTGCTCTGTGTTTGAACAAAGACACTAAAAACAAGCCAAAACATCCATCTAAAAACAAGTGTTCAAGGTCATCATCTGACTCTGTTCAACTTAACATCTGGCAGAATTTTCTAACTGAACTCTGCCTTCCTGCAGAGCTGACAGAATGCATGGGCACCCCTGAAACAAAACCATTTACTCAAAGCTATGAAACATAAAAGCACCAATTCACAACCCAGATGATCCTGTGCTCTTACATGCCCAGCTCCACTCGTAGGCAATATTCTCCTGGAATTCATCACCACCACCTTCCCATCTCCCTCGTGCTCTGCTTGCTTCCACAGTTGCTACTAAAGGCAGCTACTTCTGAGCTATACAAAACACATATTTTTTGTTTAATTACATCTTTTTTGGAAAGCTCAATGTGCATACTGCACTGTAGCATTTGATCTTCTGCTCCCAGGGATGTGTCCAGCCACTGGATACATCAACATTTGTGCTCTGGCTTCACAGCAAGTGATTTCACAGACCATGCATTATCTCAGTATTGTCTCCTAGACCGATCCATTAAGGAATTGCACAGTCAGTCTGTGTTGCTCAAGTAGCCACTGTATCCATATCTGTAAGTGCTGGAAAGGAACAGCTCCACAAGCTCCAACACATTTGCTTTGTGAGGCCACCATGCTCACACAATTCATGGGCCTCCTTCAGGACTCCCTGCTCTAATAGAAACAGGAACAACATACTAAGAGTTAAATGAGCAGAATGTTTGGAGAATAGGCAGTGTTCAATTCTGTTCAATATAAAGCATAATTTCTGTCTTGTCTGTACATTAAAATGCAAAGTTTTCCATTAAATGCTTGGCTTAATTATAGAAGATTTAGATGTAATCCCGTAAAAGGGAATTATTCACCAGCACTCACATTCAGGTTGTGGAATATACTGGAGGGTATTTTAAGTTCTTCTATAGCCTGTTTGCCATGATGAGGACATATACTGAAGGAATAATGTTGATCCCTTCATCAACTACATTAAACACCAACTAATTTTTTCACCTGAATTATTCTAAAACTATGTAGCCAGACATCACAGAAATCAAAATAAATAGCAACCACCTCTTGGAGCTCATTTTTGCACACAATTTTGTGCACTTCAGAACTCAAATGCAAATTTCCATTTATTCTGTGTTCAATTCATATTTTATTTTATATAATATGTGTGCATACACTAGATAATTCATACGTTTCCAACCCATAAACCTAAGACAAAAAAATAATATACGACCCTCAGAGAGATTGGGACTTGAATCTAAGTTGCTGGCATGGCATTAATGAAGAAACAGAACAACTTTGCAGGTTTGCTCAAAGTGAACTCATTTTTACATAGCTACATTTTTTTCAAAACTAGCTGTGTATAGCATGTTGACCTTTTTTCCACTACAGGCAGGTTTTATGTGAAAAGGAGGCAGAGAAAAGCGCAGAGAAAAACAGAAGCAGATCACAGGTCATTGTTAGAACAGGTTTTATTCTCAGATTTGAACAAAAGTGAGTATCAGCATCAATTTTAAAAGATTAGTTCTATCAGAGGGAGGCCTCAGAAGGCAGTCATTTTCAAGATACATTCTTCCTATTTGTAAGACATCAAAGGACAAAGCCCAACTTTTGTCTTTCTATTTTCACCTTTACTTTTATTTCCTTTTTAAGCAAAAGCTCTCTGTGACAATTCTGGAATATCAGAAAGATTGAGTCACAATAAAAATCTGTATCTATTTATGGACATACATAATGATAATGTGCAAGGATATGACACTGACTTCATCCTTTAGGATGAAGAAACCCAAGAACATTAATTTCTTTTTATTAAGGGAATAGGGAGGAAGAAGGGAAAGCAGCATCAGAAAGTTAGTAAGAAAGAAAATGTGTCAGCTTTATTCAGTAAATTTAACTACATGAGCACATGTAAATAATGCTATACAAATGCCCAAATAAGGCAGAAAACGCTGAGCTGTAGAATACATACTTTCGACAAGGATTTCCTTGAAGCGGAATTGTACATTTCTCTCTTTCACTACTGAATGGTGAAAGACACCATTTCTGTCTTTCACCATTACTGCTGCCTTACAAAGGGCTTCCATGAAAAAGGACATTTTCTCCAGGTGCTGTATTTGGACAATGGTTTCTGCACCAGGAGTTAAAGGTGGTGTCTGAGCTGCAAACACTCTGACTCAGGGCAGGAGCTCCTATCTCAAATCCCCCAGAGTACTGGTTTTCACCTGACTCTCCACACATCACACCGCCTCTCCAAAGTTAACCTGCACATCACTTGAAATTTTCTTCTTAACATAATCAGTAATTACTAATATGTTCCAAACATCAAATACAATTTCCTACTTTAAATATTCATATCAGTTAGGTTTTCAGTTGTAAGAAACAAATGCTATTTTAAAAGTCCTAAGACTGCAACTTTAAAGAATGTAAACATTTCATAAACTGGCTAGTTTTTATATTGCTCTCAAAGCCCGTGACAAATGTATGATGTATCTGACAATCCTAACTTTTTACAGTTATTGATTTAGGATTAATGTAGAATTACTATGGATTTAATTATATGCTAAGCAGTCAATGCTACAAAGTGACACATTATCTTACTGCAGAGACAACTTGGGTCAAATTAAGAGTTGGATATTCAATTAGTTTGAGATTCTTGATGTTTGCATGTTTTTTTCCACCCCTACTGAACTGAAGTCATGAGTATGTGACTTGCTTATTTAATTGTTGCATTTTGCGAGTGCACAAGGTAAGAGAAATCTAGAGAAATAATTATCATTTAAAAAACCAAACAAAAAACAACAACAAAACATCCACAGAAAAAAAAAAAAGCACAAAACTATTATGGAGTAAATAGAAAAGGAGAGAAGCACTCTCACCCTGTTCTTTTTGCAGAACAAACAAACTACCCTACAAACTACTAAAGGTGAGGGATAGAAATATCTTGAGCTAGAACATTCAGACTTGAGGAGCTTACTAAGACCCTTAAACCAGAACTATTCTGTTTGCAGCAATTTGTGCTAAGGCATCCTGAACGGAACTTGTAACTTCCACGACACAGTATACTCACTTGGCAATATGTAACTCATGGTGCACAGAAGCAGAATGAGGCAAACTCTTTGAAGAGACCACAATTTCTCTGTACTTAACCTAATCCTGTTTCATACTTGTAATATAGCTATAAAAGCTACAAAATATAGTAATGCTTCTTGTAGAAAATTCAAAGCACTTTGGTAAAAATATATAATTTTTTTTAAATTTCAAAAGATTTTCCTCTTTTTTTTGAATAAAGATTAGTCCAAGCAGTACATCACTCCTGGTTTTCCAATAGCCAGGCATTTCCAAAGCAGCCCAGAGAGCCATGAAAGCATTTTCAGATGGGCAGCAGCTGTATTGAATGAGCTTCTTTGCCAGTCAATGCAGCACTGTCAGTAACAGCAGTAGCCCTCTACTATTCATAAAAGAGAGGAGGAATCAGAGATTTTTAGGAAGAAAATGTCCCACAGTCCCCTCAAAGTTATATCTTATATCTGATCTATAAAGTACATCTGCCAAAGATGCCAAAGTGCCTGTTTAGGGTAGGAGTGAATGGCAGCTCAAGTTTGCAAGTGTCCATTGCTGCCCACCCCAGCCCTGCACATGGAGAATAATCTTCCTGCATGCAAGTACCACCTGCTGTGGGAAAAGGGCCTCAATTCAAAGGTACGAGTCTGGCATTTACTGCAATTTATGGGAAAGTCTTGTAGCATAATGAAAAATAAAATTTTACAGTGAACTAAAATGATTTGGTCTGCATTTACTTCCATATTTTATTTCATAATGTATTTGATTAACTTGGATGGCTTTGAAGATTTAAATAGCAACATGGATAAAGTTTTGCACTGAAAATGGAGAAGGACATTATAAATCCTGTCAGGAAAGGCTATAGGGAAAGCAGAAAATGTGACAGCTGGAGAGGAAATACTGGAAGGTTTAGGTACATGAGGAAGTTGTCTGAGTTTGAAAAGTAAGCATATTATTTAGTTAATTATTCCACTGCCTAATCTAGGCAATGAAACAATTAATTCAACTTCAAAGAGCTAGTATCCACACCAGTATGTTTCTTTTTCTTTTTTTTTTTTTCAAATTTTGGAATCTCAGTGAAATAAATATTTATACCCCTTAATGCCTATTCTTGCAGTCAGGCTTTAAAAACCAAACAAGCAAAGAGTTGCTGGTTTGCACTTCTGACAACCAAAAAAAATTATTGAAGAATGAGGAGCTTGATTTGTTTCAAGTTTCTTTGTTGCTGTTGTTAGATTTAGGGGTTTTGTGTACCTTGGTGATAGTGGTGGTGCTTTGTTTTGGGCTTTTCTTTGGAAAAGCTTAGCCACAGGACTAGATTTAACCTAAGGAATAAAATGCAACATATTAAGAGTTGCACAAAGAGTTGTAGAAAGTGACTCAATTATCCATCCATGCACATACACTCCAACACCAAAGCGCTTACAGGCCAAAACAACCCTTTTGTCATTTTCCCGGAGATCACAGGAGGTAGGCGCAAAAGCTTCTCCTGAACTCCAATATACAAAGAAGGAGATAAAAACCAATGAGATTTAGAATCATGCCGCTGATATCTTGTAGCTCCTTTCCATTTTATTCCCATGTCTCAGGTGCTGAATTTTACCATTGACTTTGAGTCTCATGCTTACTTCAAATATATGCATTAAGGCAAGAAATGAAACAGCACAGGAGATATGCTGTGCTTGGGGCTGCAAGAACAAAGACCACCGGTGAGCACACTTTACATTCAAGCCTCCAGAAATCTAGTTTTAATTTTTTTCTTCTGCCTTAGTTGTATAGCAAAAATGCTACAAAATGACCCTCACTGGAAAATCAAACTCAATAAAATGAGAAACACTATATAGAGCTCTTTGGCCTATATCTGTACATTTCCGCACCACTGAGGCAGGCATTGTCTTCTAAAATTGTTTTTTACTGAGTTAATTAGAATAAATAGGTTTTTCTTTTTTTCCCCTCACCTCTTTGGTGCCAACAAGCACTTTAGGGAATTCCTAGCTGGGTTTTATCAATCAGTTGATCAATCACTTTTCTATTAGAGACACAAACATTAAAGATGTGATTGAAGTACAAGGTTATTTAGTCTTCACACATTCAGCATCAGCTACAAAACAAAACAGCCAGCAAAGTGATTAAAGTGATTTAAAAGGGTCATAGAAACCATAAAAAAACATTCTTAATCGTATTCATAATAAAGTCATCTTTACCACAGCAGTCAAAGCAGCTGAGGATGCTCTGAGATCTGCGGAGTACTAATGAGCAAGGGCATAAAACACAGGACTCAGAGTCAAAAACTGAAGAGGTGCATGAGAAGAAAATACTTTGGTAAACAGGTCAGATTTTGAAGGAGGCAATTATGCTTAGGACATCAAGTCTGCAGTGTCTTAAGTCTCTGCATTTCAAATTCCAGATTTTATCCCCAATCCCTCTCTTGGGGCTAAGAGCAACATACAGCTATGTGAGACACTTCTAATTGAAATAGATATTAAAGATATGTACTTAGATAGTGGAAGCAATCCTGTTGGAGTTACAGCAGCATTTGCAAGATGAGCTGTCACGTGTTTGTGAGCTACCCTGTGCCCTCTGCCTTCCACTATCAGTCCCTGTTCTCCTTTCTGCTTCTTAAAAGAATCTCAGCAGATGTCCTTTGTCTGAGGAGATTTCCTCATCAGCCTCACAAAACCTCCTGCCCATAACCCTTTGTCACCATGGCAGCATCCTGAGCCTACCAGAGCTCAATGAACAACAGAGGACATGGAAAGAAGAGCCATCAGAGCCCCATCACGAACAGACCCTGTGCAGGATGGCCATACCGTCTGTCTTGGGTTCACACCAGGCATCACCCACTCCTGGGTATTTGCTTTCCCTCTGCAGAATTTCCTAAATGTAGATCTAAACCTGTGGGGCTACAGAGCTCTTTGCTGCCACAACACAAAACACTGTTGAGGGCAGGAGTGGGTACCAGAACAGCACATGGAAGATGCCACAGGGAGCCAACACAGTTTAATAAGACCCAAACCCACACCTCCTCAAACACTGGGAGAGTAGGGAGCTGTAATAATACCATTGCAGTATAACATAGAAGGGACAGCAAGCAGGAGATGTAGCACGTGGCATAACAGCTCACACACCACAGGACCTGAATGAACGGTTTTCACTGTACTACTGTGTAAATACCACTGAGAATTGTTCAAAGTATGTCATATTTGCAGATCCTGGTGGCTGGAATTTGCCAATGGCACTGAGTGTCTGCGCTGGCACAGCAGCACAGCTTTCCATGGGCTCTGCATCATGGAAAGATTTGTTCAGCTCTGCTGAGAATACTAAAGGAATTCTAGCAAAGACAAATTATTTTACTTCATACATTCACAAAATCAACATATCAGAACCTCAAAACCTTTAGGTTCATCACCCACAATCTGTTTCACATATCTGAATGAAAAACACTGTTTAAAAAAATATGTTTAAATCAGACTGCAATATTCATGATGATGACTTCATTGTGCTTACCTTGAGCAAAACATCTTCATAAAGTAAATAAAATTCTATTTAAAAACTCAAGCACATATTTTGCAGGATATTTGAAAACTTAAGTATTATTTCTCCAAAATTTAAAACAGTTGGCATTAAAACTGAAAACAAACAAACAAAAATATTAAGTTGTAGTTTTAACAAAACATGAGGGTGTCTTTAAAAGTAAAAACATCTAAATTCCCAAGAAGTCATCATTACTCAGATGGACAAAAAACAGGCCATGAAAGCATCATGCTTAAAGTGAGATACGGAATTAGCAAAAAGAGCATAACAGAACAGAAACTAGAATATATAAAATACACATGAGAAAAACAGCAAACATATGGATGGACAAGGCTGAAGAAAGGTAAGTGAATGACAGAGCATGAAAGATAAGGCAGATCTGCAAGAGGTGAGTGGCAAAACTGCAAAGGATGGTGTAAAGTACATAAAATAGACAGAAATGCTGCATTTCTTTTTCCTGATCTGTATTGAGAATGAAGCAGGAGTATGCATTCACCTCATGCAAAGTTGTGGATGGACTAGGAAGTTTGCCATGTGCGACAAAGAAGGATATTAAGCACTATCTGCTAAAATTAAACAATGTTCAAATTAGAAACCTGGATAACACATACCCCTGAGTGCTAAAAGGGCATGCTGAGGAGCTTCCCTGAATTGCTAATATTGTTTTTAAACAAACCTCTGAAAAGTGGGGAAATTCGAAAGAAATAAAGGACTGCCAAAGGAGATCTAATATTTAAACAAGGATAAAAGAGATGGGCCACAGACCTCTAGAATAGTTATTTAGCATTCAGTAAAAGGAGTGATTAATTTGAAATTTCATCAACAAAGAATTAGAGGCTAAAAATCTAATTAATGTCAATCAGTTAGTTTAACGGAAGGCTGGTCTTGTAAAACAAACTATTGTCTTTTCATGAAGAGATAACAGGTCTGCTCGACAAAGGCAATTGTATGCTATAGTGCACTTGATTTCTCCATGGCATTTGACTTAGTACAACATGACATCTCAATTAAAAAATGATAATGTGGAATTAACAGAGTGTACTTCAGTTGGATTCAATTGTAGTATACTCACAGGTCTCAAAATATTCTTGATAGCAACAAGTCCTTGTTTAGTGGAAGGATAAGGAATTCATTCTTCATCTGAAGTTACTTTTATAAAAAATATAAAATCTATGGTCACAGCAGTAGATGAGACAGTTTCTCAGGGTTAGAAAAGAAAATGAGGTGCCTAAGAAATAAACTGAGTTCCTGCCTACAAGGAGAACCTAACAAAATTATTAAGTTGGAGAACAAAATGCAAGGCAACACAAGGGGAATCCAGAATGGAGTTTTTATGTGCTGAAGTCCAGAAGTCCAGAATTGAACTCAACTTGCCTACTTAAGGAATTTAGTTTAGATGTTTGTCAAAGTTTTTAAAAGAAGAGCCTATGTTTCCTACAGAAATACAGAAAAGAAATAGACACTTCCATGGCTGAAGGTTATCAGTTGGTCACGGCCATGAGAGCCACCCACTTTGGGAATGTGGAGAACAGCTTCAGGGAAAGTAAGATTTGAAAAAATTAAGCCAAAGGAAAAAGAAGAATGAGAACTTCAGGAAAAACTCTTGAAATACTTTCTTAGTGAAAAGCATCTAATATATTCTAGAGGGAAAAAATAACTATATAAAGCTTAAACAAACAGAAATCATCTCCGTTTTATATTATTTGTGAGCCCTCTGAACGAATACTAGCATAACATCCACAATTTATGAAACATGTGGAAATACTGGAAAACATTAAAAGGAGGGCCACAAAAATTACTCCAGTCTAGAAAACATGATTTATGATCTGAGACTTAAGAGGTGCAACATACTCGGATCATCAAAGAGAAGGTCATAAGCTGATTTCATCACCACACACAGGTATTTTCACACATAAAAGCTATCTGATAACAGGATGGAAATAGTTAATCATGCAGACAATGGCATAACTAACTTCCAGTCACTGGATCTCATTAGCAAGTTAAACCTTGAAAGAAGCTTTTGATTACTTTCACAGCTGGGAAAATCAAATTGAAATATTTTACCAGGGGATTCTGCATTGCTTGAAGTCTTTAAAAGAAAATTATGCCATCCTTCTCGAATATATTTCTCTTCTTCTTTTTTTTCTTCCCCCTTCAAAAATTCTCTGCAGTTAGCATGCTTCGGACTGAGCAAGAAAGATCATGCTTTGACTTTCAGGGGCAGAAAGACTATAAAAGTAAGACTCCAAACCACCTGCCTGCTCATTTTTGCTCATTCACAGGTTCTTGCCTTCATTCACAGAGCCTCTTTTATCCCCAAAGAGTCAGATTTACTTCTCCATTAAGAAGATAATTTTACTGAAATGCCGTATCCTAGGGCTTCCAAAATCACACACTGAGGTCAGAAACACAACCTTCTCCCTTTCATGCAGTTAACCAGACTTACTCCAAAGGCAGGAGAGAAAGAACTCTATTTAGCTTATTTGACATTGTAAGAGATTAAATTCAATCAAAACTTAAAACTAGAAAAATGGTGCTATGAACTTCCTTTTCTGATGAACTCGTAATCATACCTAATAAATTCCCTGTCATTCCAAGTGTATCACCTATTGGGAGGTTTTGTCATCTCTCTTGCTCCCTGGCATAGTCTCCAGAAGTCAAAAGTGCTTTAATCTGAATAAAGGGGTATTTGAGTAAAATTTTTTTTTTCTATTATTTTCTCCAAAGAAAATAAGAACCAAATTATCTAGAGGTTCCTTTGGGCCTGAAGCCTGTAAAGTACAGCTTGTATCTTCCATGGTTTTCATAGTGATTGTCAGCATGCCAAGATATAACTTGAAAGATAGGTAATGAGTAGCCCTGGTGGAGATCATAATTGCACTGAGATTATGACAATTATAAACGGGGAAGGGAGAAAGAAAAAAAAAAAAAAAAAAAAATCGAGAAAGATAGGATTGCAGTGAGCACTTTGCATGGGATTTGAGAAATGCAATGTTTGTGTTGGTCAGTGAAACAAGCTGAGTACCCAGCCCAGGGAATCACATTCCCAGAGCCACAATTGACCCTGAAGCCTCATGTTTCCTAAATGCACAAAACCTGTCACTGAGATTCTCTGTAGATGCTTTAAAAAGCTCCTAGAAGAATCTTTGAGAGCAGCACACATGCAGAGCTAAACCCAGGATTTATGCCTCAACTAGATTGTCAGTCTATTCTGTGTTCCAGAACACATGGCACAAAGACTGCATTTTGTTCTTACCTGACTAGTCTTCACTGTTCAGGGCTAGGCACAATCCTGTGATACACCTCTTAACTTAGCAGACTATTTTTGCAAGCTATTTAGCAACCTTTAGTGTCTTTAAAAGAAATTAACAAAAAAAAAAAAAAAGGAAAAAAAAGAAAAAAAAAAACCAAAAAAAAAAAAAAAAAAAAAAAAAAAAAAAAAAAACTAAACAAAATCTCAATGAAAAATCCAGATAAAGAAAATTTTAGTCATCACACACTAAGAAATCTTTCAAAAAAAACAACAAAGAAAATTTGTGCCTTGTTTCTAAGACAATAAACCATCATTACAAGCAAAAGTAACATATACAACAGGTAGCTAATATCTTTATTTGGTGGCTTCCAGAACCACCAGCTTACTCAACAGGCTGCTAATTACAGGAATTCAGGCTCCTGAATTACAGGAAGATAGTCTTCACTGCATTTGCACAGAAAAATTATATCACATCTGTTATTGACGGTCCCTGCAATGACTGGATGTCCACAAGTCTTAGTCATAGTCCCTCATCTGTCCACAGTGTCATATCACTCATCCAGCATCTTCTAATATTTTCACCAAGCCACCAAGATGTGCATAACACAGCCTGAACTATGAAGTAATCCCAGCATTTCAAACACCAAAAACTTTCAAAGAAAGGAGGTAGCCTACTGTATTTACTCCTGAAAAGCAGATCAGATAAGCTCGATCACGCCTTAAAAAAAAGGCATAAGGATCCCCAAGTACCTATTACAGCCTCTGTGGGCTGCGAGGCCCTGCTCTACACATCCCTGGGGAGCATTGTGTAGCAAGGAAAACACTCCCAGCTCCTCAGCTTACTGAAATCATTGCACTAGAATTTAAGTGTAGCGTGCATGTGGCTTCTTTCATTTACACCGGAACATGTCTTTCGTTTCCTCAAGTAAATAATTTTCTTAGGTTCAAAAAAGCACCAGAATGTTTTTATCTTTATCACAGTTAGGAAACACAGAACAGCTGCCACAGCCATTCTTCTCTCTCCAAGTGTTTGAATATAGCTCACACACTGTTTCTTCCAGTCAATAAATGTTTGTATCACAGGAAGAGACACTTGATTTCTTAGTCTGTTTTGTCACAAAAAAACCCCATAAGATTCCTTGCAAAACTCACTGGGCCTTAACCCAGTCTTGTTTCAGGAAAAAAATCAAATGGGGCAAGGCAGGGAAGGAGCATGGACTTAGGCAGCAAAACCTTCCAAAAGCAAATAAAGTCATCTGTGTTGTTACTGGAAAGTGTCTATAGAGCTGCCAACCAATTGTTAGTGCAAGAGAGATTATTTTTAATATCAGAACTGTTTCTAAAAGAATGTATATTCCCAAGATCAAATCTAACGCAACACCATCTGGATCTGGGTCTAGACAACATCCCAGACATTTTACAGTACTTATCAGCACCACAGTTAAGTGTTGCTGACAGAGTCTGTGGAAGGTGAGCTGGGCAGGCAAGTTAGGCTGGAAACTTTAGGCTCCTGGGGTCCATTTCAGGCAGTATCTGTGTCCATCTCCAGATCATCATGCCATTCTCTGCAATAGCTTTAATCTCTCTCCTGCCACAAGCTGACGGCCTTCACTCACTGAGGCAGAAGGAAAGGCAAAGCAAGCAGTCAATTCACACAGACACATAAATTAATTAATTAAACTTGTTGCACATACTATATATCCTTATACTTAGCAGCAACACATGGTGAGAATTCACAGCTCCCATACATTGCAGATTCTGTAAGTCCTATTTAACATTAAAGGAAAAAAGAAAACAAAACAACAAAAAAACCCCTTCAGAATGTCCAGATGTTTCTGTAAAGTCCAACACTGTTTCCCATTTCATTGTGTATGTTATTTCATCATCCAGAAGTTTTACAACACACTTCGTATTACATTTTCAGGTCAGCAGTTTTGTTGAGCTTAGTGGGCTCAGAGCCTTTAGCAGCTTTGTAATTTTTTTCAGTTTGGCTTTCTCCAAAGATGGGCCACCATCCAAAAACTCAGCTTCTAGTTCAGGGCTGCTCTCCCACCCTGGGTTTCCAGCCCTCGTTTCTGATTCTGTCCCAAGGCAGGCCAAGTGACAGGAAGAAAAAACCTCAAGGTTTAAGTTAAATATTCAAAAGGCATTCAGTGGTTTCTTTAAAGTTTAATTTAATTTTGGAATTTTCCTAAAGGAAGTATATTAATTTCAGACTTTTCTTGCAGGACAGACAATTCACTCCAATACCTGTGAGAGAACAAAAGGACTGAGTCTCAGGAATGAATTCAGAGAGCACCAGAGTCACTACACTAAAGGTGAACTCTCTTGCAGGACAATTGTGCCACCAGTTCCACCACAATGCTTTTGACTGTTAATTTCCATTGGGCATGACTGCAAGTGTCCAACTTGTTCAATTGGAATAGGATCAGCTGTCACACCCACAGAGCAGTTCACAGGAGGAGGAAGCTCCCAATAAAATCATCCTGCACTTTCAAAAAGCACCGACCTTTCCATCTTCAGCTCCTACAGGAGATGTGAAAGATAAGATGCCCAGCCTTCTCCACAAGCAGGTATTTTTTGCCAGTGACATTACATCAGATGGACAATACAACCCTTCTGGTTTTACCTTCTGCCCAACTCCAACCCATGTCTTTGATTCATGCCAATCTGTCAGACCAGGGAGAAACAAATGCCTCAGCAAAGGCTAATGATTAGTGCAATCTACTTGTCCATTTCCTACTATTATGAGATCAAACAGAAACCTCAGCCTGGATGCATTACAGTCTCATTAAGCCTTAAAGCCAGAATGGAACAAACTATTGCTCACAAATTCATTTACTCTTGAAATTCAAGCCAGTCAGGACAGGAAGGACAAGAAAAGAACAGCCTTTTGTAGTGAGTAAATTACAGACAAATGGGCTTCCAGGGCAGATGATCTCAGTATTTAAATCTAGACTCAACTAAAACAACTTATGCTTTTTCACTAGAAAAAGAGGTTTCATGTTTTCCTTTTATGGGCGGACATACATTTGCTGATGTACACAAGTAAACTAAAATGTGTTATTCTAAGGTTAGAATAAATAAGACCACAGTCTCCCCGAGCTTTTCCCTGCCTACAAACCAAGCAAACAAAGATGGCATTTAGGAAAGAACGCAAACTGAGCAAGTAATTGCATTTCCTAATTACATAGATCAGTAGGAAACTGCACAAGAGAACAGGATTTAGACGGATGTCTTGCCTAGCCTCCTCCAATTTGGATTTTGTTAAGCAGACTGTATAAAATCTAATATTAATTTTTTTAGAATGAGAATACATAGACAGTTTTGCAAGCTTGGACCAGCTAGAAGGAGAGTCCCTCATCACCCATGACAAACATAAAAATATAGCTAATATTTCCACAACAAGCATTGCTTTTTTGAATCAAGAGGCAGAAGATGCAAACAATTAGACAGCGCCTCTAGTGAATTAATGCTATTCCATTCCACCTCTTCCCATTCAGCATTGGGAAGTAAGAATATTCAAGCACCACTGCATAAGATCACTAACAAACAATGAGAAGTTAAAATCTCTTCTGAGGCATCATTTTTAATTAGTAACATACACTGTATTAATACATGATGTTCTAATACACAATTGAGTACAAACATGGTAGTTTGTCTTTAAATAAATAATTAATTTTTAATTTAATTTTTGTTCTATGAATAGAAAAAGAATTACATATAATATATATATATAAATTCTGTTTCAAAGCTGGTAAAGTACATGTATTAAAACTGGTATATGCTATTCTAATTTGATTTTTTTTAACACTTGGAAGAATTTATCTTTATAAACATAAGCTTATACTGTAAATTGGAATGCATCTAAAAATACTGGTTTTTATAATTTTGCTGAGTTCTGGATTTGGGACTGCAGGTGTTATTTGCATGCAACTCACCAGCTGTCACAGGGAAGCGCACTGCTCTGAACCTGGAACATCAGACTTGCCAAGTGAATGAAGGGAAATAAGATTCTGCTCCAGATCTGCTTGAGCAAAACCCCACCCATGTGATACTTAAAGTTTTCAGGGAATCCAACCACATGAATTCAACTGCTTCTTCCTTATTTAGGGATTTTTTGCATGTTTCAAAACATATTTGTGAATTTATACTTGTATTCTAAAAATGCAGTTTTACTTCTGGCACTCAATAATTTCAGCTGTTACACTGCTTCAGTTGCATTCTTATGGATTAGTATAGATGCTGCTTTTCCATATTTAAAGTGTTTTGAGAAACGACAATTTAAACTCCTTGTAGGATTTGCTTTGCTCCCAAATGCTCTATATCCATTGCCCCAAAGCCCCTCAGGCTTTTGTTTTGTTGTTTGGTTTATTTCCTTCTGATGCTACACAGGGATCTTGAATCATTTTTCAATCAGCCGTTTGCTTCCTATGGCGTGGACCAAACAATAACTCAAGGGGAATTCCACATGCCCCTGCAAAATATGAAAAGCTCTGACATCTTGTGTGGTGGAAGAGCCATCACACCGACACTGTATTCCCACAGAACCGTTCAGTGCCACAATCCATGGGAACCCTCCTGGTTTCAAACTTGCAAGTCCTGACTATCTCCATCTGTGTGGCAGCCCCGTACCAACACATGGTGCAAAGGCCAGTTTGGGATCAGGGAGCACGACGGCAGCAGGTAAAGCAACCTGGAGCATAAGCTGTAGCTGGGTTGGAGGTGTCTTCCTATAGCCCTGCTGCAAAAGAACCCATCAGAATAGGAAATACCTACACCATAACTCAACATACCTCGAGTTGCGGGGCTTTACAGAGAGAAGGTAACCCTGTTGTAGGAACAGGCAAGATATGGGTCTAGCCACAGGAATTATCTTTCTTTTGTGAAATCATATTACAAATCTGAGTATCATCCTGAGACTTCAGATAATCTTTTTTTTTTCCTTTAAATGACCTTTCTTTTCAGACACAGAATCACAAAAAAAAAAAAAAAAAATCCCAGATTTCCCCCCCTTTATTTAAAGCATTGCAAAAGAAAATTTCCGTTCATTGTGAAAGTAGGAAAAAAAACTTAAAAATACCAGCCCTAAAGGCAAAAATGCCAGAAGACAAGCAAAAAGAATTCAAAATTGATTAACTCAAGCCTGTTTCTGAATTCTCAATGCACTAGATTGACATTGCCTAAAGTCCTCTATGAGTCCAAATATGTCATGTTCTATTCTTGTATGCAAATATAATTTTAAAAAGTATATACTTCACTAGTAAGTCAGACGATTCCACTCATTTCTAATGCCACTTGAATTATTATTCTCCACTCTTGAAATGTGCTTCTCAAGCTAATTCTCATGTTGACTCTAACAACTGGTCTTTCTAAATAGTCCAGACTTCCATTAACAAAAGCTATGAGAATCCTGTGTTGCATATGATAAAGCAATTTTACATATTTATGATGTTAAAGTTACATGAGTAAAAGTGGAACCTGGGGTTTCATTGATAACTAATAACTAATATGCAGTGCTCTGCTTCCAATAAAATTTGCATTATGACCTGACATTGCTTGGTGTATATCTGCAGTTCTGGTAAGTCATTAGGGAATGGGAAGCACTCACCAAAATTTGCTATTTAATGAGCATGGAACAGTGGTTCCCACTGATGATTAATATCTAAATTTCTATCACATTTGAGTGCATGATTATTTTCCCTGATTTGTTCCAACCCTCTAGAGAGAGGTGATACAAAAGCAAAGTCTGAATCTAGATTTGGTCCATTTCCTTCCTCAAAGCCCATCTCTGGGAAATATTACCAAGGAAAGTACAAATAGACTGCAAGCGATCAGAAAAGTCTCTGCAAAGGAAGACCTGCCTGTATTAAGACACATGCTCCCACTGCAAATTTATCAATCAACACATCTATTTAGCTAACCAAGATGACCATGCAGTGTAGTAACAAAACATAATGGTCAAGTGAAAAATACACAAATTATATGGTGGAATTCTGGATTCTCTGTATCAAAACAGACATTAGAAGTTCTTTAATAGAATAAAAGGAAAGAAGTGGAGAATATTGCACATGCAGACTTGAAATGAAAAATCTTCAAAGAATCACACATGGACACACACAAAGAAATTGTGCAGGCCCTGAACAGGTCGTCTTCAGTTTTAAAGGCAGTTTAGCTAATAGCAAGAGATTTTATATTTTCCAGGGAGACTTTAAAAGTAATTATTGTCTGTATGTTCTTTGTCCATAACTCTTTAGTGGCAGCCAGCAGAATTTAATTTTCTTCCCTTATTTCAGCAATAAATTTCTTTTAACTCTCTTTTACCCTGACACAAAAGCAGTATTCAAGTCTAAGAAACAGAAAACTTGACCAAGGCAAAACCCCAGAATTTTTAGAGGTTGTCAAATCTGACAACAGAGGAATACTTCTCTGGGTTCAAACTCATGTTCTGAACATGCCTCAGCTCTTAAACACCACGTCTTTAAGGACATGGTAACAGGCCACTGGCTTTTATGAGTAAGAAGGGATGCTCACAAACTGCATTTGGATCCCGGATTAATTTTTCATCTTGGATAAATCATTACTCAGAAAGAATACGCGCTACAGGAACGTCTATTAAAAACGTATTCAAACAAAAAACTTCACAGGCTTTATAGTTCCTTAATTAATTTTAAAATTGTATGTATGTAGAACACCAATGGATATTAATATTGCTATGATATCTTTGCTCAATGACCAGCTAAACAGGCTATTCACTTCTTACTGTAACAACCTTTTATGGAACAAGAATTTTACATTTCATTCTATTAATGACATAAAGCCAGAATATATCAAGTTCTGAATACACCGCAACTTAGTCTACGGAGCATAAAAGTTCAACTTCCTAAAGCAAAGCATTTTTCTTTCCATCCAGTACCGTATAACCAAATAAAAGGTAGGAAATATTTCATTCTGCTTGTAACTTGCACACTGCATTCCTGGGTCACTTCTGAGTGGCAGTGCCAGATACCTAGGTTACTGCATGGCTTGGGACAAGAGATACTGTTGGAAAAATTACTATGGAAAGAAAGAGGCAGAAATAATCTCTTCTGTGGTAGCAAGAAAGAAGAAATGGATAATTCCCTGGGGTTTCTTTCAGTGTGAGAACATCCTGCAGCTTTAAAACATTTACTTGAGAAATCAGTATTACTTTGCAGATTAGACTCACATGAAAGTTAGTAAATGGCAACATGCCAGAGCACTCAGCTGAGTGCTTCTGTCAATGTGGGAATCCCTCCAATAATCAGGAGAAATCTTGAACTATATTAAGAAGCAGAAGACTAACAGCTTGCACCCTCCACCCTGAGATCTGTTTTATGTCCTTTAACTTCTCAGCCCTAGCCCTGCAAGTGCAATAAGTACAAAAACACAGACACCCTCCTTACACCACATCCAGATGAACCCTTAGATAGCAGAAATTAAAGTAAAACTCATCAGAGCTGATGCAGGTGAACACACCTTCAAAGACATAGCCTCAATTGGCTTATAGCATTGGGTGATTTGACTTGGTGGGAAATGCTGGAAGAGCAGATGGGCTTATCAATACCTGTGTGTCTCATCTGTGTGCAAAAGCCCACAACCAAAAATGAGAAAACCAAATTATTATTCCTAGATGTTGTCAGTGTTTAATTTCACCCAGGTATTCCTAAGTCACACGTGTCAGTTTTCAACAAGGTGGAGCTATTAAACCATCTGATTTGGCACCAGAGCAACATAAGTCTTCTCACAGACTGCAGGTAACATTAAATAATCCAGCAAGATCCAGGAAAGCAATATGAGTGACTTGAAAAAGTTAGACTCACAAAAGCTACGGACACAATTGACAATAGCACTAACTGACAGCCTTGCTGCCAATCACACATTTGATGGTAATGGTTCAACAGCCACAGAGGCTGCACCCACCCTGTGCTAGAGATGGACCCTCCCACAGCATCGAGCTGAGAAATGTCTCCTACCATCATCTTCACTGAACCTGTTCTGAAGATAAAAGGTGGCCTTTACTTCCCAACACTATGATTCATATTTCAAAAGCATGAAGTGTTTCTTAAATATTTATCCTTTTGATACAATAAGCTATTTCTGAAACAGGGCAAGAGGGAGTTCCCAGCTATAATCTATCTCCAAAATAACAGTAAAGGATAAATGTGTATGAAATTAATAAATCCTGGAGTGCCCCGTGAGTATGCAAGTTTGATTTCCACTTCCATGTTATTTCTCTTATCACTTCATATACGCACTTATATGGCCAAACTAAAACCAGCCTGTCTTCAAGAACATGTTGATGAAATTTTGCAATTGTCCAAAAAAACCTCTCCCAAAATCCAGTTTCATTCAAAGTCCAATGTTTGCAGCCAAGTTCTGAAATTCTTTTTTCGTTGCTACTGTAAGCAAGTAAGGTAGAAGGATGCAAATATCCAATGGTTCTTACCTATCTGAGTGCACCTCAGTGGTCTGGTCCCTCTCATAAGCACTTTATAAGGGTTACCTTTGTTACGAGGAGAAGAAACAGTACCAAAATAATTGTTAAAATATATGGATATATATAAGGTAAACACCCAGGCCCACAGATGCATCAGCAGTAATCCCTCACCTCAGTTTCACAGCTGCTGACGGTGAAATTGCCCACTGCAAAGATCACAGGAGGCTGCATCACAATCTCCAGTAGTCACTTCCAGCCAACACACCTGTGATTCTATGATCCTGCTTCTACAGCTCACTTACCCCTTCCTGTGAGCTTTAAACTGTGGGTAATTAAGCCTCAGAGACTAGACCACAAACAAAGAAGTCTGTTTCTATTCCCTACAAAGGGAATTCACATTCATCTGATGTCAAACTTCTGTGCCATGCCATCTCGTCTTAAACCACCTACAGCGGGCCAGGCAGATGCCTTTAGCTCAGCTTCATCCTGATCCCTGCTGCCTCCACTGCAGAGGAGACAGAGAAGTCTCTATCTCATTTGGTAGGAGGTCCAGGTCCCCAAGATGCCCAGGCTAAAAATCTAATACCAACAGACTCAAAAATGCATCTTCAAGGACACATTTCTTTCCAAGGAAAATCAGCAATAAGAAGAGAAACTTGAGAATTGGACATGCAGTTCTGGTACTAAACAGAGAAAGAAATTCAGAAATTGCACGCCTCTATTTGCATCAGCTCTGCAATTTAGCCAGTTAATGCAGTTATCCCTCTGGTGACTACTCAATCTCAGCGCTCAGGCTTCATTCTAATCACCATTTCCAAAGGTGGGAATCCTACCTCAGGCTTTCTCAGCCAAGGTGACATCAGATTCCACACAAGTGGGCAGTTCCAGCTGCAATCCTGATTTGGGCTTGATCTTCCCCTTCAGAAGGGTTTACAAAAAGCACCTGGTATATTGTACATGAAATACAGTCAACCTCTTTTAGACAACCAGAGCTCTATATCTTAACTTGAAATAAATCCAAGACAAAGGAAAAAAACTCTCCAGTGTCATCACCCCTGTAGGAAGGACCTAGAGAGATATGGGTCATTTGTTCCAATAATCTTGTCTTGAAGAATGGCTTAAGGGTTCAAAAGCCTGAGGGGTATTGCAAGAATGAATTTTACTTTTCAGGGAAGACATCAAACCCAGACATTTCAGACATACCAGCATTTCCTTTCAGATCCCTTTGAGTATATTTTCTGCTCTTTGGATTTGAAATCTTGAAGCAATACAACAAGCTCTCATTTTTTAATTAAGTTTCCTGTAGGCAAGGCCTAAGAAGGAATATCAGTGAGTGTCTCTGAAGGTGTGAGCTAGCACAAAACCCCACTAATAGGCCCATTGACCTAACATTCACAGACTTTACCATCGCTAAAATACTTTCCACTAATCCAGGCAGCAACAAATAATAGGTTTTGATGTTCTTTGTCATGGTACATTATCAAGGAATATACAATCAAAATCTCTTTGAAAAGGTTGACTGCTATTACTCTTCAAAGTGCATTTATGTATTATATTCTCCTGCCTGCAGTGCCAGACTATGTACTGCATATTCCAATAGGACAAAATGGAAATGTTGCACAGCTGCTGATGCTTATTCAAACTCTATTTGGGCTGTTTTTTTTTTTTAAGATAGAAACGTTCTCTTCACTGAAGGTGTGTTTGCTGAGAGAAAATAATTGTCATGAAGGCAAAACCACCTCCTCTCACAGGAAAGAAACTCAGGTGGGGTAACAGGATGCATATCAGACAACCATCTTTGGGAGATCTCATGAAAAGTGCAAATCCTTCTGATATTAGGTTTATATTCTTGCCAGTCACACTTTACAAACCAGCAAAGATTGGAGAAAGGAACTTTAATGATAAACAGCTATTAAGAAATGAATAGCTGATTCTGAATAGTTTACACCAATTCCTCCCCACATCCTCCTGCTTTTGGAAGATCTATTTATATGCAATACACTGAAAACTAAGCATCAGTTATTCCAAATCCAAACACTTTACAGAAGTTTCATATAATAAGGAACTGTCTTCTAGTAAAACCAAACTATTAATGTTGCATGCTCCAGTTACATAATGCTAAGTGTATTGTCTGCCACTGTAGAAGAGGAGGAGCATAAAGCAAAGCACAAGGTTTATTTTGAATTTATACCTACCAGAGTAACTTTCTTATTTGCTTGTTACTTAGTTAGCAAGCTTGGCCTCTACTTCAAATGTTTTCCAAAATGCTAAAATTCTCACACTGTTTTGTTTTGACTTATTTTTAATTTAGCTCTGTCTTCAACTGTGTGGTTAATATATGCTCCCTGCACTTGAAACCCACAGCACTCCCAGTGCTTTCAAATCAATGGATTCAGAAAAGATTAAGTCACATGGTTTTTTCCATCAAAAAGTCACTATGATATCCAGATACAAAACTGTGACTCTAGACAGAGACATGACAAGACATTGACAGTAATTGCTCCTGAATCACTTTGGTTTTCTTTCCATTAAAATGTACAGCTCAGAAATGCATGCCTCTCTCAGCCTCTCTATGTAATCACATGCAAACACACACACCCAAAAGAACACATTTAAATAAAGGGATAGATCAATATCAAGGTATATAAAGGTAATCATATTCCCAGGAAATACAGAAGGAGTTTTTTGTTTGTTTGGGTTTTTCGCGTTTGCGTTGTTTTTTTGTTTTTTTTTTTTTTTTTTTTTTTTTTTTTTTGCTTTCCGCATAGATGAAAACAACAGCAGGGAAACAAGAATATAACATTATGGTGAAGGTCCAAATGTTAAACTTCAGAAATATACTTGCAGTATACACACACACAAATTTAAAAATGTAAATAAGCACCTTTTAATGATCAAATTTCAAAGTTACAGATCATTACTTCATTAAAACACTGTTTTAGTCACCCTGCCAAGAAAACTTGCCAGCTGGTAGAGCTCACCTCTACCCTTAAGGTTTCTAGTTTGCTTCAGGAAAGCCTTGAATGTCCACCTCCATTATTAGGACACAGAAGAAATCCCTTTGCCCTGAAGGTTATCACCATGCCACTCAGAGTATTTTACGTATTAAAGTCTCAAAAGGTAAATACATTTCCTAAGTTCCTCCTCCAGGCACAATCCAAATGATGAAGTGTAGCAACAGCAAGAGAACACTTAAATGACTAACAGTTTAAAAAAGAAAACTTCCCTCTGCTCTCTACAGAACAGATTTACTAGAACTACTTAGGTAGTAGATTTTTTCAGGTGGGCTTAACATTTTAATTAGCAATTAAGTCATTTTACACCCCAAGGATAACAAGGGAATTATCAAACATGTTATCAGAACTAATACAAAGTTTGTAAAATATACAGTTTATATAATTAATTGATTTACACAAGGTTGAATTTTAAAACAAATCATGATGCCTTCTCCAAGTAAAGATGTGTATTTAATCATATTTTCAGTAGTATAAATATACCGATATGCCTGTATCAGTCAAGTCATATTCCACAGTAATATCTTATGCAATTAATCAATGTAATTATATCCCTGCCATGAAAATATAAAAGATTATTTAAATCATCCAAGTGAAGGCTGTAATTTTTCATCTCTTGCTGATTAAATTCCATTTTTCAGTAAGGGTTAAAGTGTATGTTAAGCTTTCTACCTTCCTAGTTATGTTTTCCAAAGTGATAATTCTTTCTTCATAAATCAGTTCAGATACCCCTGCTGCCAATCTGCTCAACCATCAGATGAAGGTGCCACACTAAGCTGTTTCTTTACATAAGAAAAGAAATTCTCCCTGCCCATCTCCCTACCAAGCCAGCCAGGAATTAGTTGAGGAGGACTGTAGTGTCCATTTCTTTCAGATCCTTCTCAGAAGGAAAACTCTAGCAACTCACCTATCTAGGAGGATCTCTGACTATACAACATACAATCAGCAAATCTTTCCCTACTCCAGAAGTGTCCTGAATGGACCAAGTGATGGGAGTGAACCAGCCACAAGCATCATCTGAATGGTGTTTGGAAAAGATGAATTTCAATTGCTCCTGTTTTCCTCACTCTGTGACTCAGCCATTCTCCTACTGTAGTCCTCCCACCTTTATGACTGTCTCTTGCTCAACTAGGCACCAAGCTGAACTTCAACCCCACTTACCCAGAATTGTATTGTATCTTTGTTCCCTCTTTTCCCCTAAATGTGTCTTAGATCCAAAACAAGAGAATTGGAGAGAGCTGGTACCTACTGGCTCCTCCTCCTTTCCCAATGGGACTCTTGCGATCCAGATCCATCTCACTTAACGTTCACCTTACAGAATTCAGACAGAGAAAGGCAACTGCCATGCTCAGGTCACCACCCCTATCTTCCCAATCATCCTCCGGAGGCCTCTACTCATCTCCATTAGCTGCACATATGTCCTCAGGCAACTACCTACTTAATCTGGGCATTTAAGTTAATAGGAATATCTGGGGCTCACAGTCACCTGATGAATTTAGAAGAGCTCTTCCTTTAAAAAATAAAACCTACAAGGAAAAAAGGGAAATGGAGTTAGTTACAATTCTGCTCATTAAAACTTAAGTATCTGTATTTTCCTTGTTTTCCTCTTTGTTTCTAGTAGCGCTGCTAAATATTTTAGATAGTTTCTGCTTGGCAGAACAAATGGATTTAAGCCCTCACTAATAAGTTCCTCAACTCCAAATTACTCATGACTGTAAGAAAAGTAGCAAAAAGGGCAATTTAAAATTTATAACCTCCTTAATATTGTGTACAGTCTTGACAAAAATACACAGACAAATCTAAAAAGCATTTAAGTAACTGTGGTCCACTTGCCAAACACAGTAAAGGCACTTCCAGGGGATGATTATTTCTGTTTAGCTTCAGCTGTCTCTAGTTTATGGGGCTTTTCTGACACAGGCAAAGAGGAATTCAGCCAGAAATCTGAAACCTGTTACATTTAGGAACACATTTATGTGTAGTAGCTAGGTGACTGATGACTTCATAGGAAGATCCAAACCTATTTAAAATTTGGGAAAAAAGCTAGATGGGTATTTTTACTTGCTGTTTAATTTGCACACCACAGGGAAAAAAAGAAAAATAAAATTTAAAAAGAGACAGAAACAGACAGTTGCTCCCCAAGAGATCTTATACATTTCTTAGTCTCCTGGAATAGCACATATATAAAATCTTTCTCAAAAGTAAATTTTTGAAATTAAGATGATGGGTGGCAATGGCAGCTTTGGGTGGCTGAGATCCTGCAACTGCTGAATGCTGATGATATCCACATAACATCAAGGCAGGATTTCTCCTCCCTCTCTGGGGGCTGTCAGGCAGAATAGTGAGCGGTACAAGAAGGGACAGAAAAACAGTTACAAATGCCTGTTCAAATCGTACTTCCCTTCATACCCCCAAAACATACAGAGTTTGGTAGAATACAAGGACAATCAATTTCCTCAAAGGCTGGCATAGTTCAGTTCTTCCAGCATTCCCTGCTACAGCTTTTCCAGCACCTCCTCCTTCTGACATCCAGGCTGATGGAGCAGCCCACATGGGAAAGGGGTAAGCTGCCTCCTCCAGTGTAAAACCACTGGAACTTTTCATATAGAATGTCCAATTTTTCACTCCACACTTCTAATTAACATAGAAGTCACAATTAATAATAAATAGAAGAATACAGTCCCCACAACACAAAGAAAAAACACTGAGAAAATTATTCCTATGTTGACATGTTAAAAGGGTCAAATGTGCCAAAAATAGGAAGGAAAAGAAATCCTACTTTAAATTGCTGCTCTTTCCTCGCTGTTGGAAAATGAGAGCATCCCCCAGTCCAACCAACGACAAAAGTGCATTAAGAAATGCCATTTGATCCTAAATTGTAAAGTTTTTCTACATTCAGTTTTTTACCAATACTTGTAAAAAACATGCCCATGAGGAGGGGAAAAAAAAAAATTCACAATACAGAGCTAGAAGTTTGAAATTTAAATTAGGAATTTAACATCTGCCTCCCTTAAACACTTTCTTCTCTATATTTTACTAAGTTTGTTGTTTTCCAGTTTTAAATATATCTGCCTCAGAGCAATATTGTAAGTATTTAGATTCACTTGGTTTAAATCTAAAAATAAGCATTAGAGCCTCTAACCAGACCTGCTGCATAGCATTGGCCAGAATATTTTGCTTAAGTACAGCTACATGAGAGGAGAGCAATTCATCTGACCAATGCATGTCTTTCTAAAAGCCACCCAGTCTTGACTAGAAGAATTTATCACATACTGTGATTGGTTTGTTTCAGTATACAATTATGTTTCTAATTAAAAATGTGTGCCTGATTTCTAATTTGAATTTGTCTTGCTTCAATTCCCAGCCATTGCTTTTATTCATGCCTTTTTCTCGTTAGAGTTTAGAGCTCTCCAGTACTTGCTGTTTCCTCTGCTTGAGAGGACAATGGATTTCTCCTAAACAGTCTACATGTCTGCATACAGAAACACAAATACAGAGCATCCTATCCCCATTACCTGACATCAACACCTCTGTAAAGTCTGAAAATGTGCATGTAGCAGTTGAAATGTGTCCAGGATAACAGGGTTAAGTCCTCTCTTTTTTTATAAAGACTGGTTTGCTAATAAAAAAATATAATGATTTTATTTAGCACCTTATCAAAGAAACAGCACTGATATAAATTTTTATCATTTGAGCAGTATGAGTTACTCGATGCCCACTTCCTTTCCTTACTACACTTAGCACATAGCTTCAGGTTTGAGCTTGCTAGGATTGAGGTTTCACTGCAATGATATATCCCTAAATACACAGTCAAGGTGACATACACAGGCTGACAAAATAATGATGACAGAAGGATTAACGCAAGTTTTAGATGGCATGCAGCATATATTTGCATATTAGTATTTTCAGCAGACAAAGAGAGAAAGTATGAAATAGTCTCCTCAGAGTTTCTCCTACCTCTCTTTTTTGTTTTTACAGGTTTTCCCCTGCTACCATGTCCTCTTCCCGATGAAAGAAATGCAGGGACAAGAGGACAAGGCTTCCTCCTTTTCTTTTCTTGACAGTTCTGATACAAAGACTTGTCCTTGTAACAGGCTCTTTAGCAAGAAAAGGACCCTGTGTTGTACAGGGAGGTCATAGTCAGAGTTTAACTACTACAAAAACAAACAAAAGCCCTTATCTTAAAAATATATGAAATCATATTTGGCAGGGCATGGAAACCTTATGAAATTCATAGGAAATGTGATCCACAGTTACCTTGTTAATAAATACAATTCTCGATAATTTTTCTTAGAAATGCTGATCTGTTATTAACATTTCTGCTTATATTTAAAAACACCCTGAAAAAATGGGTGGCAGAGGACTAAGAAAGGTCTCTTCTCAGGTGAAAGAATGTAAAAGATGTCTCCCTGTAAAGGGGAAGGCAGAAGCAAGAGGCACAGACAGCAAAGAAGCGGCTCCCAAACATCACTGCTCAAATCACTGACAGGCAGGATCTACTACAGGCACAAACAGTAGTGAGAGAAGCTACAGTCTAGATGACTAAACTGTTTCTAGCCACTAAAATTAACAAATAATGATGTTCTGGAGGTAATGTCTATGAAGCATTAAACAGCAGTTTTATTTTAAATGGTGCAAATGATGGCCAATGCATAGAGCTTTAATTGTAAAGCCAGCAGAAATTGTTGGCTGCCTGATGGAAGTACTGTGGGAAGCTGCTGCAGACATGCAAAGTCTGTTTTATTCATGTGCACAATCTCTGTTTTGAGTCACTAGAAAAGTCAAAGCCTCTGCACACTGGTTAGTTTCAACTTGGTTTTATAACAAATATGTATAACTAAAAA
>VZRN01002186.1:332326-446070 GCA_013397935.1 Dasyornis broadbenti | reverse complement strand
AAAAGAAAGAAATAAAAAGAAAAAACTCTAAAAGAAGCAATGCAATAGGTAAAATATGGGAAACTGCATTTTAAAGGCATGAGATTGAATTTCAGTGCAAGTGCATACTTCCTAAAGCGGAACAAAGGGAAAAAAGGCAGGATTGAAAAGAAACATGATTCAAAGAAAGACACACAAGTTTAACAAGCTGAATTTTGACCTATTGAAGACAACAGGGGGAAAAACATCCCCAGAAGGATAACACTATAATGCAATAGGCCAAAATAAAAAGCTTTGAAACACAACTTGAAAAAGTTTACAGTGTAATAATAAATCTTCTGTCAACCTCCCAAAAGATGTGAAGTCTAACACAGCAATCTGTGGAACCAATACATGAGCAAGGTGAGAATAGAGCATCCAGAGACAAAGCCACAGCAGAGAATGCAAAGTCTGCTCTGCATCTCTGTTCATTCTGCTGCTTTGAAAGGTTCCCACGTCAGAGCTCTTCTTTGCTGTCATTGTATTAAGAAATGTCTCATATAAAAGTGTCAGTGAAAGAAATTTTACATAAATCAACACTACTCATCTGCCCAGAGCAGATGGTATTCATCCAAATGTTCGAAAGGAACTCAAGGATGAAATCACTAAGCCATTAATTGCAGAGTGTCTCCTCATTTAAAATAATGTTTGCATTAGAGAAATGAACATTGTAAATACAGGTTCCAACTTTTTTAAGGTCTCCAAGAACAATTCAGAGAGGCACTTCAGGGCTCTGAAATTTGATGTCAGCAGTAGGCAAAATAGTAAAAATTATTCCAATTCTGTAATTTGACACACAAAGAAATAATAGGTACTGAGAGTCCACATGACTTTGGAAAGGGAATGCATGACTCATTAATGTCCTCATTTTTTGACAGAAACAATTAATATATAAAAAGTAAAATTTAACCAAATTTTCTTCTCTAAAAGTCTTTCAGAAACATCCCCCACAAAATCTGTTCAAGAATCTACATTGCTAGAGGATAGGAGGACAGGTCTTCATCTGGAGGAATAATTATTCTAAAAGCAGGAAACGTTAGGTTTGATTAATTTTTACGATTGAGAAAAGTCCTCAAAGAGGTCCCACAAGGTTCTTCATCAGTCCTATTTAACATATAATTATAGAAATGGGTCAAATGGTGACAAAAGTGTGCTGATAACACTATGGTATTCAAAGGAGTAAAACAAAGACAAGTAAACATCAAAATACTAAGTACAAAGGTTTGTAAATGAACTTCATTGTGCTGAGTGACTGGTCATTAAAAAGGCAATAGATATTCACAGTACATAAATCAAAAGGGATGTTCTCACATTACGTACAAAACAAGGCTTTTGAACAAACCATAAAGGTACTCAAGTGATGTGGTACAGGGTACCATGAAAACCTCAACCTGCCATTCAGGAGTGATTCAAAAAAACACAAACTCAGAAAACTGTAGGAACACAATAGAGAACAAAACAGAAAATGCCACTATAGCACTGTATTAGCCCCTTCACTGCGTCCTTACCTTTAACACGTTCATCACTGCTGTACTGACTTCAAACAAGAACACAAGAAATACACCTAAAACAAACAAGGACAAGCAATGACACCTCTTCAAGGATCAGAAACTGTAGTGTTTGCAAAATCTAAAGCGTACAAGTTAAGTGGATTAAAGTAGAAATCAGTGTTTCCTCATAAGCCATAGTTGTGGGGGAAAAGAACTGAAAAAGGTGCCCAAACATTTTTCTAAATGCCCAAGGAGGTAGGGAGATATGCAAGAATGAATGTCCTTCCTGTCTTCAAATAGGTAAAAAACAGGAACTGGGGAGCTACAAGCACATCTATCTCACCTTCACCCCGGAATGAGAAACAGAGAGCTGGGAGTGTTCATTCTGGTGAAGAAAATACGAATACGAATAAGGGAGCCCCTTATTCGTGTGCATAAATGCGTGAAGGGGGCGGTTTAGGAAACTGAGACAGACATTTTTCTGTGGTGTCCTGTGGTAGGACAACAGGCAAGAGTACTGAAACACAGGAAACTGCAGATAAACATCTAAAAAAGCGCCTTTGAATGTGAAGAGGGTCAAATACTGGCACAGGCAGCCCAGAGAGGTTTAGAGTCTCCATCCCTGCAACGATTCAGAACCCAGCTGAGCATGGTCCTGGCTGACAGTGTTTCAAGCAAGGGTCTTGCAGTAGATGATCTTGAGAGGTTTCTTCCACCCTCAATCATTATATGATTCTGTGAAACAGCGCTGCAGACTCCTGTCCTTTTCTGTCAGTTCAATTTGCTATGAGCAACTGGCAGAGACAAAGGACTGCCCAGCTCAGTTGTTGTGACCTGTGGTCATCCCCATTTTCTCGATGATCATTTTCAGTAAACTATTTTTATTTAAAAATATGTAAGATGTATCATTTTAAGAGGGAATCAATTTATGTTCATGAAGAGTACTCAATGTGACTAATATTTTGCAAAGATTTATAGGTTTAAAAGAAAAATTTAAAAAGAAAAAAGAACAGCACACACAACTCAACTTTCTTCTTGCATGGAAGAATCAACAGTAGAGCAAATCACAAACTAAAGCATAAACCTAATATTTGCTTTCTTTCACCTCATCTGATTAGAGCCATTAAATTTGCATCATCCTTAGCTGTGCAATTATTATCACGGAAAGCTTAGCCTGTTAAATTCAATTCTCACATTGCAAAAGCTTTCCAGGGAGAGATTCTCCTTTTAATATAACTTCCACAGGATCTAAATGGAGGTTATGTTATTTGAAGAATCTATTTTTACTCCTAATCTTCCTTCTAAAGGAGAAGGTGCTTGGAACTGACTCGTAAAAACCCTATGGCTTCTTATTCCAAACCAAAGAATACAGGGCAGAAAAAGATGAATATGTAGCTGAGAATGACTTTAATATTGCTTTGCGCTACATAATTCTGACTCTCACCATACTCAATGAGTTTGTCACTTTCCCTCATTCCTCATCTGATAGAAAAAAAACAGAGGAAAAAAAAATTAATGGCAAGGAAGGGAATATGTAGAGGAAGAAGTTCCTAAAACAATGATTTCCTAAATAGCTTCCTCTGCATGTACAATATATTTATAGCAGGGGTTTTCAAAACCATATTCTCCAACTGAGATTTCATCTTGATTTATTTTTCCCCTTCCTACCCATTTATTTTAAATTATAATAATATTCAATCCATCTAAATTTAACAGAGCAATTCAGAACAAAACTTGTATAATTTTTCAAATTATACAAGACTGCTTACCCAGCACGGATGCTACGCAAATTGACCATTAAAATCTACCAAAAACATACAACGTTCACTGAGGGAAGTGCCCCACATCCAAGCTGTCTAACACCATTGCATAACATCTCCATTTAAAGCTAAACAAGACCCTCATTTACATGATTCAGTAACACTATAAATTAGTAAGTCATCCATTCTCCCTCTGAGTACTGACCCCTTTTCCTAATGAGTACATGGGTAATTTGAGTATTTCAAACCGTTAAATGCTACTAATCTAAGGCATTGGGTATTTTGTCTCTTTTTCAGAATCGTTCCTATAAGCAGAACTGACACAGAAGACGTGAAAATGATTCACTTATTTAGCATTTTCATTCATGCAGCATTTGCTGATAACCTTTCAATCTGAACTACCTTGTATCCTTTTAACTAATGCTCACTGGGGAAAACATTCCCATTCAAAGTGACAGAATAGGAGGATGAGAAGCAAACAAAACAGTAATAATATCCTTGCCTGTGCTCTCTGAAGGAAATGCCAAAGCCTGAGAGTGCGTAGGCACCCGAAGGCACACAGCCCTGGTCTGTACACGCTTCACTTTGCTAAGACACCCAAGTTAATCAGGCTCTCAGTGAACATCCAGGCACGAGTCTGCATGCCTTCCTACCTCCCTATTGCACAAAGGTAAGGATACCTTCTGACTTCACACAGTCTTTAAAAGAATTTACTAACAACATTGCACTGTTTCAAAACCTAATATTTATGAAACTAAACATTTAAGAACATAAAACTGAACATTGCGCTAATGGCCAAGGCTCCAGTCTGAATCATCCCAAGAGAAAAACATATTTCAGCTGCATTTGTATGTTTCCTTATATATATATATTACATATATATAAGGGTCCTTCTGCTGCAGCTGCCTACAGGAACATAAATCATCATCGACTCTGTTGGGGTTTCTGACCATTTTGACAACTTGGCTGTGAGCAATCAGATGGAGATTACCAACTCTTCTAATGCACAGTTGGTGCTATGTACTGTTAATTTATAAGTGGGATGAAATTTATAAACTAAGTTAATGTTGCTTAAAAAGCATTATTGACAAGTCAGAATGTTATAAAGCTTTTTGTAAAGAACTGTGATAACTTCTTCCATGTACTTTTCTTACTTGCCTTACTACTCTTTGGCCAAACTTCCCTCCATCTGACCCATAGAAAAACAACTGGAAAATGCCCATCTAAATGAGCAATTACTACCTCTGTTTCTTTTTTTAAAGAAACTCACAAAAAAATACTTTGCAGAGAAATATGGCTAGGTAGCAAGAAGCCTGAAAGGTAATTTTGGTCAAACCAAGATGGGGAATATGAGAGAGGAAAAAAAATGAATAGACACATCCATTGCTTCTGCCAAGCTTACTGGCTACGGTAAGGGTCACCCAGGGTTAGAGCAGACTAAACATCAAGCCCTCTTGTAAACTGAATCTTAGATTTAAACAGCCCTTTACTTCCCTTTGCTAAGCTGAACATCTGAAAGCTGTGCTGCCCTCACTGCAGGCCATTTCCTCCAGCTTCCAAATGCTCCCCTCACTATATCTCCCTTTTCTACATGCATCTGAATGTATGGGCAAGAGGCTCCGATGTACTTATTACTTACAGAAATAGTTAGCTAATT
The DNA here is from genome assembly GCA_013397935.1 of Dasyornis broadbenti. NCBI lineage: Eukaryota > Metazoa > Chordata > Aves > Passeriformes > Dasyornithidae > Dasyornis > Dasyornis broadbenti. The sequence continues at coordinate 441,145 of VZRN01002186.1, read as the reverse complement.
TATTTAGCACTTGAACAAAGGAAGTGACCAAATTAATGCATGTGCTAAGAGCTTTGGTGAGTCTTACAATACTCCGGGTGAGTCACATGCTGATTTGAAAATAAAATAAGAGAACCAGTAGCCACACCTCATGTGCAGCCTACCACTGACCAAATTCTGAGCAGCAGCCCCACACAGCTGGAGACAATCAGTTTTCTTATGCTTACATTTTGGTATTCTCAGATTTAAGCAGATGTGGGACTGATTAATTTGCTTGTTTTCAATATGGAGCTAAGCCAGGTGTTGTGAGCAAACTGAAAGAAACTATTGCCTTTCTGCAGCTGGCTGCCTCGCTGCCATTCAGCTGTCCAGGTAGGACTGAGTTAAGCCTGGTTAACTTAACAGATAGAGGGACTCAGTTCAACACTGGGACTCTTGCCATTTGCTATCAAATGCAGAAGGAAACCAGGAGCCAAGAATCTACTCAAGCCACTTGGCCTCCAGTGTGCCTCCTTGAAATCCTCTGCCCATTACACTAAGTGACAAAATGAGTAATAAGGGATGAGGCTCATCAAAGATCCTTGCTTGTGACAGAGCAAAGAATAGATCAGGGAGATGAGAATAGTGGATCAGCAGACTTAGTTCTAACACACCATTTCTCTCCATTTTTATGTCCAAACTAACACAATCATTGTCAGATGCATAGAGGAAGCCCAGGGCCTTTCAAGTCTACAGTTTTAACTCAGATTAATCTAACCTATACACATTCAATATTGCCTTCCTCCCACCCCAAGGAAAATCACCCAATTTCTGCCTAGTCGTAAATTCTTTATGGTGCAAAAAACCCCAAAATTGCTGAGCAAACTGTCAAGAAGAGAAAATTCCTGCTGTTGAGCTCCAGTTTAACCCCTTTTTTCCTGCAGGGCTTCATCTGTGGAACACATAGCCCAGTGATCCAACAAATGCCTCCTCAGAGGCCACCAAGCAGAAGGAAAAAGGAATGGGAACAGATGATTACCAGTTCCATAAGAAATAACGTAAGTGCACTGCACAATTGCTCTGTCTAAAGAATCTACAGTTGGTATTAAACATCAGTTTAAGTCTATTGTTAATTTTAGGACCTGACGTGTGACCCATACAAATCATTAGAAACCCAGTGCTCCCAAAGGTGCTGGAGTGCTTTATGTCAATTCCGCCACTTTGTTCTCATGTCCCCCGTGCATTTGTGTCCTAACAAACATTTGTTTTCCAGGAGAGAAGATGGAGGGCCACATGGGTTAGCTTGGCCCCAAGGGTAAGACCACACAGTTTACTCCTTCTGGAGTGGCTGTTTTCTGGTAATCAACCTATGACTTGCTGAAGGGGAAATCCTGCTCACTGTGAGCACAGCAGCACCAACAGCTGCTACTTCTCATGAGAATTTTACAGACAGGGTGCAAAGGAAAATTAAACAGTGAATATGTAGCACTCTGTGGAGTTACGAAACAAAAACTGGAACATACCCTGTGTGGTCTAGGCTCTGCCTCAGTGTCATCCCAACATTTTCTTTGTTATGTGCAACCCAGTAACTCACTTTGCTTCACTGCCTGCAAGAGAACAACCTAGAACCTTTCCATAAACACCATTCCTCATTAGCCAGCCAAATGGAACATACAGATACAAAAAAAGACAGAATCATAACATATAAAAGTTTTGGCCTTTTGTTGTTTTGTTTTTCTCCTAACAAAACACTATGGCAAAAAAACATGTTCAAGGTAACAAGTTTCAGCAGGACAAATGCAACCTGACTCCCTTTTGTTTCCTATCCCCTGACCTGAATGTTCTCATGACAAAGACTGTTTCACTATTTTGCTGCATGAATTGAAGCAAATCCATCAGCTTCTCAAAGGTTCTGGGGTGGCTACAGTATAACTGGACTTTCAAAGTTAATGTTAATTTCATTCCATTTCCTTTGAATTATTTACAGTTGTATTCATCACATACTCCACAAAAGAATCCAGCTTTGATGGGAAGATGCCAAGAGACAAGAAATCCACCAAACTGCATCTCTTACAATTCCTTCTCAGTTTATAATCACTTTTTAAAGCAATCAGCAGATTTTACTCCAGAGATTTCAGGTGTCTACATTGACCCCTGAAACCCTGTCAATTAACAATATACATATACAAAAGTATAGATCAAGGAAAAGATGATTCTAAATTGTTGATAATGCAAATCCAATAGCAATGAAAACTGCTGTATGAAGTCCAGTCTTTGAATAAGACTAGCTTTACCCACATGGCAGGATTAATATGTGAATTCTTGCCCTCAAAAAACTCTGCTTTGCACATTTCAACATTCTCACTTAAAAGAACACACTTCTAAGTGATGGATCATTAAAACAAAAATTCTCCTTCCCTTCCTGGCAAAATTAATCTTCCTAATGTTTGTGGTCACATTAATGTTTACTTGTGGTAGACAAATCTTCAAAAGGAAAAAAAAAACCCCTACTTTAATCTGCCATTCAGTCTGACTAATGCTTTATTTAGAAGAGCCTGTATTACAACCAATTACAGCACATCTTGCCTAATTACCTGGGAGTTGCTCTACAACAAAATACAATTCTGTTACTAGAAATAATAGGTTTGGCTTTAGTTTGTGGATTACAGCAGCTGCAGCCAAGAGATGTCATAAATAATGTACCAGCAACTAAATCAAAACCTATCAAGAATTCATACTGCATAACAAAAGTGAGGACAAAAAGTTAATGCTGGCATCCCCACTGTTCTTACACTGAGCAGCTCAGTGCAAACAAGACCAATGTTATCTTGCTGTACAGGTAATGAAGTGACTTGGGTGTCTAAGCAATTTCTAAAGAATTGAATTTCCCCTGTTAATGATTTCAGCATTTAGGAATTTTCACACTTATTTTTGCATTCAGATAAACAAGGTAACTATTCTAAACAATTCACGGTAGAACAATCCATTTGATATTGGGAGAGCAGCAGAGAGGAACCTCCAGAAAACAGATAATCCCAGTTCTGCAAATGGAATTAAAAAAAAAAAAATTCTGTGTCACTTCACAGAGGAGAAAGATCAGCAGTGTGAAGCCAGTCCAGTGGAGGGTCACTAAGATGCTGGGAACTGGAGCACACGATGTCCAAGGAACAGCTGAGGGAGCTGGGTTAGGTCAGTCTAGGAAATGAGGCTAATGGAGAATCTCACTTCACTCTTTCAGCATCTAAAGAAAAGTTTTAAGTACGGCAGGATCAGGGTAGACATTGAAAAGGCAATAGATAGCGAGCAGAAGCTGCAAGACGGGAAATGCCAGCTGCATAACCCCTCACAATAAGAGCGGCAAAGCATTGCCCTGCAAAGCTGTGAGATCTCTGACCTGGAAGTTTTCCAGAACTAGGGAGGATGAGGCCATGAGCGACCCGATTTACTTCTGCAGCAACTCCTGCTTTGAGCATAGGTTGGACTTGATGACCATTGTGCTCCCATGCAACCAAAATCATTCTCTGCATGGATGCAATACAGCAGAAACTTGCCAGTAAAGCAGTGATATAAGTGCAGTGATATAAGTGATATAAGATAGCAGTGATACCAACTGGGTATCAGAAAACTTATGTCCTATTCCCAGCACTAACAATAATAACGTTTATTGTAATAATAGCATTGTGTATTTATTCCCAACATCAAATTTAAAAAAAAAAAATTGTAAGAACACAAGCATTTAGATGTACCAAGATTTCCAGTTAGCAAGGAAGTCAAATATAATTTGATACTTAAATATTCACTTATATTTACTTATTGATGTACTTTACAAATGTTAGCTAGCCTTTTGAGAAGCTAAGTCCTATTATCACTTTGAAGATCTCAGAACTCCAATCCTGCTTTCCACATACCAGGACACATTAAGAGAGACCTGCTCTAACTGTGACCGGTTAAGGTAAAGCTATGATAGGTCATGGTGTTTTATGAAGCACATTTGTAATGCTTTTCTGATCTTTAAATAATTAACTTTCTTTCCTTCTTTAATTTTATTTAAAGATGCTTCTTGGATGCTTTCCACTCTGGAACACCAACAGATTCATATATTCACCTGAGGCAACATGGAAAGCGGAGGCATGGCAATTTCCACTCTAGGCTTCCACACTTTGCCAGAATATGCTGCACTTTGCCAGTGCAGAGGTATAATCTTTTAGTGGTGCATCCTCCCCATGAGCAGTCTGAACTATGCTGAAAACTGCACCAAAACAGCATCAAGAACTTAAGTATTACACACCTGAAATCCTCATAAATACAAAACTCCGTAACATGTATACTTTGCCTCCAGTTATTTTTAAATTAGGATAAAAACTAAAATATTATTTTTTTTCTAATTTTACATGTCAGGCCGAAGAAAAAGAAAATCAAAAATTATTGAAACCTAAGAGATCATTATTTAGCACAGAAACTGCAAAGGGATGGGGTAAAGGGAGAGAAATCTCAAACTGTAGTCATTTACTTCAGAACAGCACAACTCAATTTTTAAATTCTATCCCAAAGAGACGTTGCAAAATTAAGGACTGACAGCATATGGTAAGAATTTAGATTAAAAAATGATAAGTTTCAAAATTTTTGGAGGAGACTAAAACTTAAAATAACTTTATGTTGATGTCTTCAGAATAGCAAACGATCCTAAAGAAGGATCAGCATTACAGAAAACTGTTCTAAATCATACAGAAAGCAGAACCGTACATCCCTTTTGTGCCAGACAGGAAAGCTTGAAAGCCAGGCTGTCAAAAGGTTGAATGACGTAGATTCTTTTGAGCTCAATTTTAAAGTTTTTTTGTTATTAAGAAAGCACATTTTACCACGTGTCTCTTTACTTGGTTCCCTGGCTTTTGACCAGGGGTGGTTGTATTTCACTGATACTGTGACGTCTTTTTATCAAGGGGTGTAATTTGAACTGCATGCACATCCTTCAAGAAAAATTATATCCATTTGGTAAAGAAAATACATACCAGATTTGAAAAATAAAAAAAATTTAACTCACACAGATGCTTTTCAACAAAAAGGTGATAACAACTATTGCCCCATTCCTACCCAAAATGACAATTTCAGATCCTATGATAGAAAACTGGGATTAAAGGTATTCACAGATCATTGAAATATCTGCAGTCTGTCAAAGCAACTATGGGGAGAAAACCCTGCCATCAGGAGGATATCAGCTCTGGAACAGCTTCAAAAGGCAGATTTGGAGCTGATATGTTAGGCCAAAATTCAAAAACTTAGACACCCAGCACCTCATCTGAAAAGCAGCTCCTCCAGTCTGGACTGAAGCAGTCAGGCCCAGAAGAGACAAATCAGTCCTATGAAAGAGGGAGGGTAACAGCTAGCAAAAAAAGGCCACTAGCAGAGAAAATCAGTGAGAAAGTGAAATATCCTTTTTGAAGGTTAGGTCAAGAATAGGTATTTGTTGAAACAAAATAACTTGCTATCCCTGTTCTATATGCAATAGAAGGAAAATATACCAAAGGAGAAATGGGAGGAGCAGAACCAGGAAGGTACAAACCCAACTAACACATAAAAAACCCCCTGATATAATTTTTTTAAGAAATTAGCTGGAACAGAGATTCAAGTGACTAACTGACAAATTACCAGTCATCTTTTCAATGAGAGGATGCAGAGAGAGGGAGGAAAAGCCCTCAGCTAATATTCTGTATTTCAGAAGGTCAAAAAACCATCAAAACATTTAAACCCTACTGTAAAATGCATTTCTTTTTTGTCAACTACCCACACCCCCAAATTCTTACAACATAAGATTATATTTACATTTAAAAACTGGCCTGTATGGAGTTTTTAATTGTCCCAATTCTTACCAAATTAAAACAGAGAAAGCTGCCTAACAATACGATGATCTTAATAAATAAGCTACGTGGGAAATACTGCCTTTGTTATTTTCACACTGAAAAATATATTCCATACCGCAGGGATAATGAGGGTATAAAACATTAACGCTGCATTTTTCTATACCATTCTGCATAATTAACCATGCAGCTGTTCATTCATTCAGTCCCAACAACCAAATTAATTTGCAATCAGTTCACAGTGGATGCTCTAGAGCAGACTGCACATCCTGCAGAAGCAAGTGAAGCTGCTCACATTCCACACACCACATCAGTGCACGAGGTGCTCAACTCTAAGAGATGCAACAGGGGGTTGCAAAACATTTTCAAAACATCAGCTACGAAAAGGCACTGCACCATCACCTGCCTTGTAGGGAAAATATAAGTGTTTTCAGGTGAGTCTCACGGTGTGTCAGTGCTCTCTGATGGACTCCTGTCCTTCTCAGGCTCAAGCCAAAAGCTTTAGGGACATAAACATGAAACATCCATAAGCATTACGGCTCCTTCCTATTATTTGTATTAATACAATATTACAGCCCCAGCACGAACGGGGATCCCACAATCAGTTCTCCAAACTACCTGTATTCCAAAGAAACAAATAGGTCAAACACCTAGTAGAGGAAAGCACAGTAATGGCAGGTTCTTCAAAATAGGTCACACAGTAGGCTGAAGGTGGAACCAGCAGCATCACTAGTTGCTGAGCAGAATGTCACATGTACCTTATCGCAAGCTCCCTGAAGTCACGATTTCACCCTTTTCAGATTTTAAAAATATATCCTATCCCAGTTTTTATACCTCATTCATCATCATGAAAATGTGATAAGCCATGCGACTAGCTGTTTTGATTATGTTTTCTTATTTATTTCATTTTCCAGAGTGGCAAAGGAAACACACACACACACACACATATATATATATATATGGTGACATTCCATCTGCCCCAGGTTATGGGTCCTGCACCTCCTCACTGTGCCAGGCTGCTGACAGTGGGAGTTAATGGATGACAATGCACAAAGTATCCCTGATTAGCAAAAAAGCTGTTAGCTCAACTGTTTTCATATGAATTTAGTACAGTGGAACCACATAACAATAAAAGCTCCAAGATTAGAGTTCTCAGTTGGCTCACATAAAAGTGGATCATGGGCAAAACTTCCCTCTTTTATGTAGGGAGGGAGGGCAGAAGGAACACATGCAAAATCACAAGCCCCATGGATGACTAATGCATAGAAAGACAGTGTTTCCAGTTCCTCACCTTAAACCTGTCTGCTGAGGCTGGCAATAAAGTGGATCATTTCTTGCAGGAAGGTTTATTCAATAAGATATCATGACAAATCTGAGGAAACACGAGTGAATTAACTTTCCTAAACATGGGTCTTGGGAATGAAAGATCGGTTCTGTTACCATCAGTCCTGGCCAAACAGAGTCTACTTAAAACCCAGGATCTGTGGTACAATTCCCACTAAATCTGCAGTACCAGTTAAAGCAATCAGAAATTCTATTACTTAGGCTCAAGTTACTCAAACAATAGAAAAGGATTCTTAAGCCATTTAAAATAAATGGTTATTCTTTCTCAATAAATTGACTTGCTCATTATGAGTTATATCTTTCAATGACTTAATTCATTTTCCAGAAGGAGGATTGGGGGGGGTGGGGGTGGGGGGGTGGAAATCAACCTGTAAAGCAGCAAAATTCCCATACTCCAAGATGCATTTAACTCGTTCAGCAGCCATGCTGTAATCAGCTTCAAAAAAAGTAAAGGTACTGCAAGAGCCTTTTCTCAGCCACACAAACCACAGCTTTCTAACTGGATCTTTATCTGCATGTCAGATATTCTTTATGTGATCACAAGCTAGTGTAGAAACGTAAACATTCAAAATCATCACTATTCCAAGTTGTTGAAGACATGGAAAAGTAGTTATGACACAGCACTCTCATCTGTGGTCAACACACACTCAGTAAAGAAATTTGGATAGACTTGTTTGGTAGCTTTTACTGGTTTGTAGGATATATTTTTTTCAGTTCAGACCTTCATACATACTAAAGACATTAAAATAATTTTTAAATGCTCTTATGGCAACACAGACATAAAATTTAGCTGCTTAAGCTAAATCCCATGCACTGGAGAGCCTTTTAATAGATGTCTCCTCCAGAGGAGTTTACAGGTCACAACTCAAAGAACAGTCCCAAGTATCCACGGCCAAATTTCATTCCTCTATTGAACAGCCAAAAGCTAGAGCCAAAACATGTGACAGGATGAGCGCAAGACCAAGGTAACAGCAAGGCTCCTGCCACCCCATTGTGCTGGGCCTTGGTCTCAGAAAGTCGATGGTAGGTTGTGTATCCATTAGAGCACACACTGCAACATAGGCACCCTCTGTGCTCCTGAACCAATTCCACTGCCCATTAAAAACATCAATGATCACCTCTTCAATACCTTGCACATTCCAAGGTTTGTCAAGACATGTTTATTTTATTTCCTTTATCTTCTATGTATTTTTTTCTATCTGACACCCATAATAAAATATTGTTGACATGCTGGAACCCACTACATTCACTTTCTAGCTATGGTTTTATAGCTTATTTTAAATGTCCAAAATAAATTTAAAATAAAGATTTTCCTGCACGATTCAACTCATGATGGTGCATTGTAGAGTTTTAGCAAGACAATGCACACTGCAGCAAAGATAATGAAAGTCTTTAGATGAATATGGAAATATGATCAAAGAGAACGTAAAAAAAATCTGTTGTTCAGTAAGAGAAATAAAATTCTAATTGTAGGACTGCCTGTTCAATGCTACAGCCCAAAACTTCCGCGCAGTGGAACAGGTGTAAATAAGGATATAATAAGGAGCACAAAGGAGCTGCACAGGTATAATTAAAGACAGTCTATTTTGATTGCAGAAACTCAGGATGCATTACTCAGGATGATGCATTAGCCAGAGAAAGCACAGCTAGACATTAGATCCCAAGCTGAGTTCACTGGGCTAATAATTAGAAAGCCATTTCTTTTTCTGTTATAACTTGGAAAGAGAAAATTTGATATGAAAATCACAGACTCAATAACTCCATCCCTTGGGGCCATTTCTACAAAGTCACTTTTCAAAGCAGAGCCACAATATAAGGCCATCTGGAAGCGCAAGTTGTTGCAGAATACAGTTGCTCATTTATTAAGCAGTACTTCATACCAAAAATTTCACTGGGGCACTGAACTGTATATTGAGGGTTTTTGTTTTCCTTTTAAAATTAATTTCAGGAAACAGGTGAAATTAGTTTCACCTACAAGTCCAAAGATCTTGGAAACAAATGTCCATATTCATTTTCACACATTCTGTGAGCCACCTGGAAATTTTACTTTCCTGAGCAGCATGTTGTTCACTGCATCCACCTTAAAAGAATCTCCATCTCTTTGTAGTTTGGATTTTAGCGTTGGTGTAGTCCTATACTCTGTGTAAATCCCAAAGTCCCCTGTAGATGCTGTGCTCCAATTGCTCCTGATGGCCAGTCGGCTTGCACAAGTGAGTCTTGTTCTGGAATACATGGCTTGTTGTGGGTGCAGATAGAAAGAGCTATGCCACCAAAGATGGATTATTCCTGAGTCCTTGGGGTTTGGCAAGCTCAATGCTGTCTGTGAGGCTCTCCCCTCCACCTGCCCAGACTCTGATCTGGACTTATAACCTCCTCCCACAGCGCTTCAACTTTGCTCCTCCTCAGGCTGCATTTGGAGTAAGGAGTCCCAAAAAGTTCAGCTGGGATATCCAAAAATATTTAAGGAGGTGGGGAAGCTTCTTTCTTCATTTACTATTTCTTTACTGATAACATGGGATAAAACAACCCAACATCTCTGAAAACAGGCCTACCTAGCACTCAGCAGGCAATGCTAAGAGAATCCAAGAGTGCAGTTAACATCAAGTAATGTCGTTTGTGTTGCTGTGGTGAAGCAATAACAACATGGTGATGCCACTGGGAACAATGGCAATTACACAGCAAGCCACTTTAGCACTACGGTATCATTACCACTTGATAATATGCAATCAAAACTTTATTAGCAATCATCAGCAGCATCTATTATGCATTGCTTAGATCAAGCTAAGAAAGGGAAGGCTATATGCTTACCAGACTGTGAGCCAGTCTAAGCACAGGGTTGGAAGGCAATTCCATGGCCATACAGTGCTGAGTCACCATTGCATAACCTTCAGCAATATTACCATCTCAGCTGTCACATGTATAAAATGGAATAATAATAATAATCTATATTTCCAAGAGACATTATTAGGAATAATTAACACAGATAAGTATTAGCATTAATTTCTTAGTGGTTACCAGTTCAAAGTAAAACTATTTGATCGTAAAATTCAAATGCTTACATCTAAAGTTGCATAACTACAACAGATGCAAGCAGACACCTGAGGTTGTAAAATATGTGCACCTATATATTTGAGCACAAATGGGTCCATAAAGCATATGAAAACACATACTCAATCTAAATGGTCAGTTGGATTCAGCTCCTTCATACTGTAAATGTGGTGGATAAATATGTGTGTGGACTCTGACAGGAACAGCTCTAGTATGAAAAGTATCTTCCATGTATGCACAACTTGTGAAGATAACTTTAGTACTTGAATTCTCAGTTTTTTCATTATGCTAATGAGCCCTAACATGACAACCAACCTGTATTCCCAATATGTACCACCGTTTAGAAACTCTGAAAATACTCAAAAACAATCCTCTGCTCCTTCTCAAAAAGTTATTTTAGTTTGTATTCAAAAGGCAACCAATGTCATCTCTGTATATTTCCCTACCTTATTTACAGTCAAATAATTATACAATTTACATCTTGACAATTACTTAACAAGCAAATTAAGAAAGCATCAGAAATAGCTGACTAAAAAAGCACAGTCTGACATTTTTTTAACTGCATACTTACATCAAGATTTTGTCTTCACCTCTTCAGTGTGACCAGACATGGTTGTTACTCATAAAAAACTTGTTAAGACTTTCATTACACAGCACTATTTTCCCTATTTATTCAACAAGGAAAAATTCCATGGCAATTCAAATTTAGGCCTCCCAAGCCTGCAACCTGACTCGTGTAGGCAGGCATAAATTACCTACACAAATTGACAGTGCTCTGCAGAGGCCCAAAAATGTGTCACCGAGATCCACCTACAAATCATCTTCACATAAAGCCCCCCCCCCGCCCAGGCATGTAGCTCTGACTGGTGTTTTTCACCACCATTTGCATTGCTCTTAAAAGTCTGACTGCAAATCCAAGGTCATTAAGAACAAATAAGTATCACTAGACCATCCTTTCTCATTCTTTGTTCCACTAAATAAGGAGAAAAAAATTTTGAGTGATGGGAGAAAAGGAAAGAGATGAAGTGGAAATGTGTTTTAGAAGATGAAAGATGCAGTTTCAAGAAACAAAATAACGGATAAGCACCAAGCTAGGTTAATATTTATTGACCAGCAAGAGAAATTGGGATATTTACATGAAAAAATTACCCTGGAGGGAACTGATCAGTTTATAAAAGTAGTTTATTTTCACTTAGTGACTAAGTCACTTAGTGGCTTTAGAGAATATCATGTCTGGTATTATCTAGCCAGGCAAGAGAGGAACAAAAACATTGAACCAATTCAGGAAATAACTAGAGAGGGTCTTTTCCCACTAGGGCACAGAAATAGATTAATGGCGTTTCTCTGCTAACAAAAAGCCCCTGTACTGTTTTTCACACCTGTTTTACAGCATATTTGTTTGATGCAAACGAGAGGAACGCAAAAGAGAATCAAACAAAAAAGTTGAAAAATATATACACTACACATTCTGGGCAGGCTGCCAACGTGAATGTAACATGCCATTTCTGTCACCAAATGTGGGTGAAAACAGGTGAAGCTCTAACCATTTTACACAGGGAAAAACACAAAAGTCCCCTGACTGCAAAGGCAGCTTCGTTCCGTTGTTTAGTACAAATAGTGAGCTACATCTCAACAGAGAGAGGCACTATTTGATATTTTTGCAGTAGTTGGTCTGATTAGTGCTTTTCCAGACCCAGGCACTTTGTAATTCCTCCAGTGTGACCATTGTGTGTATTTCTTCTACGCCACAGTGGGCAGAGGTGGAGGAAGGAGGTGAGCCCAGAACATGTCCAGCTAGGTAGTAAACCCCTGGCCCAAGCGCTAATCTTAAGCACTCATTTCCTTACAGCTTTTCCACCCTGGTTTTAGAAACCATAGAATCATGGAATGGTTTGGGTTAATGGCTTAAGGACCGTCTAGTTCCAAATCCCCTGCCATGGGCAGGGAACTTTCCACTAGACTAGGGGACTCAGAACCCATCTAGCCTGTCTGGTCAACAAGCCCCAGCCTTCATCCCCACCCCTGGCTCAGCATGTTCTAGGCATCATCACATCAAGGAGTGAGCTCCCAGGGGCTCTCCTGACGAAGTGGACAACCCAAGGCACCCTGATGTCCAGACCCTGGCTGGGCTGTGCCCCTGAAATTGTAAGACATACCCAAGGAGAGTCCCCCAAGGTCCCATCCCTGCCACAGCTAAGTGGAGCCACGGGCACCTGGCACAACCCCAAAGCCTGACACCACTGAGAGCCCTGAGGACATCTGTGCCCAGCCCCTGGGGCGGTACCATGACCTGTGCCAGTATCAAAGCATCTGGTACATCTGTTACTTGTAAGTAAAAAGGCACGATTTCCAGATGATGCACGCTAGTATCGATTGTATTTGAATGCAGTTCACACCAGTTCTTTACACCAGCTGTCAGCAAGGTCTGAATGACCTTGTTTTAAGTGTTTGTGTTCTCAAAAGAAAGCAACATTATCTGAAGCCTGGTTTATGTTTATTTTAAAAGAGCAAAGAGTTTATTTTGAAGAGTCCAACTGAAAATGTTTAAAAGACTATGATAGATACCCTGAAGTATGGATTGCAAAACTTGAAATACATTGCACATGTTGTATGGGCCACTGGCATGTAATAAGAAAGCAGTGTGTGCTTACGCAATTGGGAGTATCCAAACTGTCATTTGGTTCTCTTATTTGCACAAGATGTTGGACAAAAACTAAAACAGAAACAAATGTGCAATTCATTTTGCATCTTTTAAGTTTAAAGGATGGTTACAAATGAACTGTTATAGCCCTAAAAAGGCCAATCCTGAGCTAATGTTAAGCAGTCTCCATTTGATCTAACTCTCTTTCCTGAATATGCCCTTCTTAGAACTAGAAATTACTTTTTACTTGAAAATACCTTTATTCTGCAAGGACCACTGGCCCTGGCCAGACTGAGCACTACTCAGATACTGGTATGACAACAAGGTATTGCAGAAGTACTGTCACTGAGAAACCCCACAAGATTAAAACAATGCCACCTCTTTCAAAATAAGTAACAAGGCTGTTTTGCAGCATGTCCTGGACAGTGGCTTTTCTCACTCCCTATTCCCTTACCCAGTCCTTTTCTTGAATTGTCTCTGTAAAGGTCGTTACACACACAGCTGAAGGTCAAGTCCCCACACAAGTTCTTGGGACAGCATGAGGTTTACAAGTACTTAAGTCACAAGGTTTTAGATAAACTGTTTGTTTCTAGACCTGAAGCTTATGAGCTGCATTTGAATTTCACATATGACTGCTGAAGTCTCCTGTCATTTATTTCTACTGCTAGAGATAACCAGCAAAACTAGCAGAGCAAATGTTGGCACACTATTATATTTATTGGTAACAGTGAAATACTTTTGCTTTTCAAAGGTACATCGTGGGTCTAGCAAAAATGTGTTGTGAAAAATTTATACAGACACAGACACACACAAAAAAAAATATTAGAACACAACAAGACCCCATAACAAAACATAAGACCTGAGAAGATAACCAGTGTGACTAGAATATCATAGACTTACCTTCGCTCTGCTTTTCTCCTGATGTACACCTGAGTGTGCAATCAGTGCACATGCAGGAAACAAGCATATTGGTATCTTAATTCACAAATATTATGGGAATGAGAATCAGTTTAGAAATTTATTTAGATAACTATTTATTCCCAGTTGTTGTAAAACACAGTATAACCCACACTGCTGGTATATTTCATCCAGACAATCATAACTACTTCCAAAGCAGGATTACTTCCTAACCTCAGTACACTACTCAAGCAGCAAGAACTCCCAAAAGACACATCCCAACACACTAAGCATTTCAAACTTTTTAAGTAAATTTGATGCAAAATTTCTGGGAAAAAGAAAAGCATGGTGCCTTGCAAAGTGGCATCAAGAAGGTACCTTATACTCTATATCATTCTTTAGCTCTACTGCTGAAACTTGTCACAAATTCTAATTCAACTACAGGAACTGCATTAAAGGAAGAGAAGGAGGAAGAGCTGATGACAATCTGGATAATCTTACTACAATAGCATCAGTCAGCTACTAAGTCAACTCAGCAGCAGTCTGGAAAGGGAAGCAATAGAACTATTCCAAGAACAGCAGGGGAGGAGGTTATAGAAAAAGCAGAGAACTTACCTCCACAAAGAGCTCTCTAGAACTTTCCCCATGTCAGTATGATAATACTTGGTAAGGATCAGGATCACCTAAAAGAAAATGAAAATAAGTAGATTTAAATATGTAAACTGCTGTAAGAAACAGAAATGGATTATGGGCAACATTATTTTGGGAAATAAAGAAGTGGTGCTTCTGAAAATCTGAACCTCATTTTTAACGTTTTTGCTTTTTAGCCTGGCTTTTTCATTTCTTTTTCCAGGAAGAGTTATTTCAGCACTTGAAATTTTCTGCAAACCTGGTGACTTCGTGAAAGATTGACCATTTCACATGAGCAGTGGAGTTGGAATTGTCATATAAATACCACAACCGCATGACATCACCCAAGTATTCTTTATGACTGATTAGAAAAAAAACAATCTGATTGCTAGTTTAAATCTAGGAGGCAACTCTACAGACACAATTATTATTTTAATCCAAAGTGTTTAACAATGGTGATTAACTTTAATTATCCAAATAAAAAGTTCAGTAAAAAAAAAATGAGCTTTAGTCTTCCTTACTAGATCAGCAATGCAGCTTTCATAGCTATCACTTTTCATTTCCTGAAGTATTGCTTTTTCTCCTTCATGAACCAGTTCTGCATTCAGTAAATTACTCATCTACATTACCAACAGCCAACAAAATACACAAGCATATTTCATTCACAGAACATCTTCGCCCCATGAAAAGAGCCAGCAAGAACACTTTCGACCTGCTCAACATGTGACAAATTCACTGGTCAAACAATATAAAGCACTAGTCCACGGCCAGTGTATCAAGCTGAATGCTATAATTTATAGTTAGGTCTTTTACAGAGTTCTTTCATTTGCTGCCAGTTTATATTGGTGGCTCTTAGACCCACGTGCCCATAGCAACCCCACAGAGGCAGAACAGGCTGTTCCCTGCACAGCTGCAGGCTTTCTTTAATGTGAGGTCAACACCAACCTCCAACAGTTTGAGGCAAGCTGTTGTTTAACTGGCACTGCTCTGCTCCTGACCGCCGGATGAAATCTCCAGCAAACAGCAACTGTAGGCATTCACTTTGATGATTCAGGTAATTAATATGCCGATGATACATTTATGCTGCACTCCTTGTATGCTGGAGCTTGCAAGAGAACAGAATTCCAGACCGTGGATGTTGTTACATGGTACTTTGGAAATAACACAGTATTTTACAGAACTGAGCTATAATACCAGTCTCACTCAAGGTTAGCCAAACCTAATAAATTCACAACATATATTCCTTGATGTATATTGATATAAGCAAAAGTGGAAACAATCCATAATTCACAAGTAGAATTATTTCCTCCTATCCTCAAAAGAGTCACAATCTACCAGACTACTTTTTAGGAATTGATTATTTATAAAAATAAAGGTTTGGCTTAAAATAACACAAAAAATAAAACCATTTTAATAGGTTACTGCAAGACTTACGAAGCAAAGAGAAAGAACCATTTCCCAAAGGAAAGTTTACCTATGGATCAGGTTCCTGGCTACAGCCCAAGCACGTTCCTGGTCAGCTATTTATTGCATTGTCAGTGTCTTAACTACAGCTTTTTCTGGTGCTTGCAATTAAGGAGAAAAAGAAATAAACTTCACTACTGGGAGCATCTATTGGTTCCAATTATTAAGGAAAAAGTTTCAGACTCTGCTTTTCCAAACAAGTATATTTCCTCTTAAGTTACAAAAAATTATCTGGATTTTTTTTTTTTTAAAGAGATATAAGAGTGTATATTTGGTACATGAAAATAAAAAATGCCGAAAAATAGAAGCGATTACACTTTGTTTCCTTCCATTTATGCAGAAATGGAGACTGAACCCTGAACTTAGTGAGCCAACTTTCTTCATCACTGTACAGCCTACAATTAAAACTTTTCCAATTCAGTTAATTTTCAGCAATGCCTTTTGGAACCATCCTTCCACAGACTAAGCCCACTGTTCCATTCCTGAATTAAACTGATTAAAATCACACACAAAATCCTGTTGGGTCACTCTCAGTCCACCTACTCTGAGCAAAACCTGTACGGATGCATCCACAAAGAACCTTCCAGATAAGCCATTTCTGTAACTCAGCACCTGTCAGAAGTGTTAAAGACTTCCAGGCTCACTGGACTGCTGGCAAGCTGTAGTTCGTCTGGGGACACACACAGACACCAAACCTGAAAGCCACCGATGTTCCACACAATTCAGCTGAATGGCTTTCAGGTAACGGCAAACTGCAGTGGGGAGCAGCCATAAGCAGTAAAATATCTTCCTGACACTGCAGAATTGGTGCTTTAAACTGAGTCAGAGCTCTGAAAAATAGATGTCAGTACTTTCCAATCTGACTGGTAAATTCATGTGAAAATTAAAATACTTTATTTTGCACTTTGGAAGTAAAGAGGATGACTCAGTAGGAAAAACAAAGCCATAATGAGCCATCTTTGAATTCTCGAACACTGTTAGCAGATTCCTGTCACAGCTTAAGAAGAATGAAGCTGTTGATGGGCTGACCATCATTTCAACTATGCCAGTGGATTTCATGCCAGTATCTGAAAAATGGAGGTCAGCTATTTAACAGATTTTATAGCATTATCCTCCAGATTGTGGGCATCTTTTCAGGTGATCCTGCTAACTGTAATAGTAATTTTTCTAAATTAATCAACAGATCCAAAGAACAGAAGGAAGTATTTCACAATTAGAGCATAAAGGTCTTCAGGATCTCTGGATTCTACCCTCTTTAAGAGCAGAAGCCTGTTTCACTGATTTCATTTTAATGAGACTCCATAATTACAAGCATTTTATAGGCTGGATTGAAGCCAGTGTTTCATACACATGGTTCTCTTAGTGAAAGTGCTTGGGTGGCCTGTGGCTGGGGAGAGGCACAGCAGCAACTGAGCAATGATCAAGAATATGGTTCTTAACCAGCTTATACTACCATCAGTCATGGACAGCTAAAATAAATTTCACTTTTATTATTTTACAGCTAAATTATTTTACAGCTGTTATTATTTTACAGCTAAAATAAATATAGGCAATGAAGGAAAATTAGATTTACCAGATTTTTTGCTTAAAGGTAGATTTATAAGATTATCTAGAAATCTCCACTCCATCCAGACTCCTGGAGACTTGTGAAATCACTTTAAACCGTTTTATCTTAAATTCACCCACAATTATTTGAGTTCCCTCCAAAGGTATGACAATGGAGGTGACAACAGTGATTGCTGTTGTGTGCTAGGGACCTATGCACCTGATGGTGCTTCTGGACAAAAATACCGAAAGTGAAAAAAGAAACTGAAAACTTGCAGCTTTTATTACAAAATTGGTACTCTATTACCTGCTTCTTTACCAAAGCCTTTGGTAAAGGCCTCTCCATAAAGCCAGTGCTTCTCTCTGTGTGCCATGGTATGGAAGATAAATCCCTTAGGATTGTAAAATCAAACGCAATGTGCATTAGAAGTAACTTTTCCATGGAAGCAATATCTAGCCCCAGTCAATTTCTGTGCTGGGCCTTCAGAAATTTCTCTGCCTCATCCTCCCCTCTCCGTTTCTTGGAAGTGGGCAGGAGGGTAATGGAGTGCACAGACAGAATTT
The DNA here is from genome assembly GCA_013397935.1 of Dasyornis broadbenti. Lineage (NCBI taxonomy): Eukaryota > Metazoa > Chordata > Aves > Passeriformes > Dasyornithidae > Dasyornis > Dasyornis broadbenti. Next base: position 423,199 of record VZRN01002186.1, on the reverse strand, counting down.
TCATTCTCCCATGTCATTCCCATGCTTCCATAACTTAGCTCCTTCCTGTGAGAATTCTCACTGTTACTAGTAGTCACAACTCAAAACTGTTCTCCAAAGGAATTGAAGCAGTTTCAGCCCAAAATCTTTTCTGGATAAAGGCCTATCTTCAGGCATGCACTGGGTTTTCAGTGAATGACAGACCAGGAGAACAAATGGAAAATTCCACAGATATTATTACCCGTGAATAATGAAAGAATGATCTGTTTATCCCCCTCTCCTTTTCTGTTGCTCTCCTCTGAAAATGCTTTGCAGCAAGGCTGGACCAAAAAGAGCACTTTACAAGACACAATGTGCTTTTAATCATTTCCTAATAAAATTTTGGCCTTAAGAAGCCTATTTCAATCCTCTCTTTTCATCACCATGTCAGCTAAGAGGGCCGAGAAAGGAAAAAGGAATGAATTCTAGATTAATCACTTTTCCTGGTGTTTATATTTTATCTTTCTGTGGAGGATTTGCTAGGATCCTTCTCTTTTTGATAAACACCAACTTTAGGAAAACTATTTTATTTTTTCCCCATGCTCCCTCCATGATGCTTTTTTTCATGGAACATTCTTTAAAAAGATCTCTCCTTTTCTATCTACATGCAGATTCTTACAGATAAAGTTTTATTTGATCCCTGCAATTTGTCATTTTAAGTAATTTATTTTTTTTTTACATCTATTCAGAAGTTTAATAGCAAAAGTCTCATACTTTCAAATGCACAATTACAAGTATGATTGCAAGGTTTTAGAAAGTGAGAGCATGCTGTAAATATTTCTGGGCAGCCAGAGCTACCAGGAAAATAAACTCCTCAGACAGATTCAAGTTTCTGCAAACTTTTTAGCATCTGCTTAATTTAATTGATGTGAATCAACCCACTGAAATCCAAAGAAGTGTTTATGAGAGTCACTTGAACAGGCACTTAATACTCTGTACGACTGGAACATAAGCTGCTGGTTTGCTCAAGAACAGAGCCTCACTCACCTTTTCAGCTATTTAACTATTCCACTGTACACCACAACTATTCTGGGGAGATCAAGAAGTTCTAGGCACAGCCTATTAATTTGTCACCATCAGTCCCTGTAATTCCAAAACTTTTTTGACAACTAATAACCAAAAAGTTCCCTAACAAATTATAGGCAACCACCTACTGCTCCAATCCCTCAAGCCATTTCCACTTCTGCAGCAGCAGGCTCTTCAATCATCATGCTAAGGGCAATGTTAATTTTCACATTTCTTATTTAAAACAAAGACTCTTATGAAAACAATAAAATTCAGGACATTATTAATATGAAGGTACATTACTACAAGGCTATTATATGGACAAACTACTATACTACTATTAATAACAACCTCATAATTTGATTATGCTGGGCAAACTAAACAGAAAAAGAGCATTTAGGTTTACTCTGTTGCAGTGTTATGATGAAAGGTGAAAAAGCAAGCATTTAAACCATTATTTAAGCTAATAAGAATTCACTGTATAAGCTTCTACTCCTCTCTGGTAATAAAGTTCATAAAAGCAATACATGATTTAACATGAAATACTTAAAGGATTAGATTTCTGTGTCTTCCAACTAAATTGTACTGGGAGATGAGAGGACTTACTGTGTATGAAGTCACGGACTATACCAGTGCACTTGTCTTAAACATTAGTAATAATTCTGTACAGTGAATTAATTCATAATTCAAAGTAAGACACAATAATGGCTCAATTCCTGTTCTCTAAGAGGTATTTCCAACCACAAGAGCTGAATAAGTGCATAGTCTTGAAAGCAGTGGTTGTGATTGCTTCCAGATTCAAAGCCATTTTAAACATAGTACTTCACACACTGACCCTGAAAACACTCACACAGAACAGTAACTTTAAGACATCAAATATATTTAATCCACTATCTAGCACAGAACAGGATTATATTCTGTTAGCTCTGTACAAACACAGAACAAGAAGACAACCTACTGCCTTCAGGAGCCTACAGTTCAAGTTCAGAACACATGAAGTCTTCACATCATCAACAACTCATGTCACATTTTCAATGCGAGTTCCTAAGACAATTATGTTTATGTGATGACACTCCATATATATGACACTATATATATATGGTTTTGGCTCCTCACCCCTACCTTATAATTCTAAATCCACTGACTGATTTCAATCATATTTAACAGAGAAGTAGACAGCCATATGGCTGAAGTGGTATAAACTGAGAAGGCTACAAGTCCTTAGCACAGGTCCATCTAGAACAGCAATAAACAAAAAGGTCCAAAAATTAAAAGAATGGGGAAGGCATATAAATAAAGATGCTTCCCAAATACATCGTCCTATCTCCAGTAATTTGCAACTCAGGCATCTGGGCTGTTACTGCAGTTTTTAGCATTTGGCTGCTTGGATAAGCACAGGCTTCTATGTGATACTGCTGGACTCATCTGCACAAGAACAGAGACTATTGTTATGTAACTGTTAATGGTCAGTCCCCAAAAATCAAAGCCTATGTAGAACCAACCAGCCGATCTGGACTGCTGCTACTCAGACATATTCATGTAGCTGTTCCTTTCAAGAGCCATTACATGCACGTCCAAGATTTCTGGGCATGCTGCAGATGCAGAGCTTGCTCACACAAACAGGAACTCAGTTTGAAGGCCACAGAATTATTAGACTCAAATCTGTAGCTTTAGAAACTGTCTAACATTTTAACTACTTGGCCAATTAAACTTCCTGTTCTTTTTCAAACAGCCCAAAACAATGTCACCTCTGACACAAAACCAGTTTTCTGTCATTACCTTTTACTACACAACCATAGCAATTTTTAGGTTTAAATATTTAACACAGTATTTGATAAGTTCTTAAAACCACATTTGCAAACATGCCAAGAGAATAAATTTCTAAAGCATGAAGCAAGAATATTTTCTCTTAGTCACTCTAGTCTCCTAATTGTATTTTTTTTTTAATACAGACTAGCTTTACTTATGTTCCCAAGTAATGTATTCTAAATTGAATTAACAATCTTTCCTGCAGAACCAAACCTATTATGTGAACACTCTTTTTCATTCCCATGAAAATTCAAGAGGAAACAGAGCTAACATTGAAAGATGGCATATGTAAAACATCTTTAGTCTCTTCCAAATATTTCAGGAATCCAATATTACAGATAAGCTGTTTACCTTGGTCAACACTATTATATAGCTATTCACTACCAGAAAAGAAAAATTAGATTTTAAGTGCAGTTTGTGAAATATTCCTGGTCTCTCTTGCAGTGTTACTGCCCAATAGCAAAATATAAAAATTGAAAGTGAGCTTCTAATCTGCATCACTAAATCCTTTTTCAAGGCCAGAGCTTTTTTTTTTTAAAGAAATTATATATAATAAAAATAAATATTATTTTTATTTCAAAAATGAAATTATTATTCAAGACATATGGAAATAGCTACAGAGGAGGATACCACAAGCTGGGCAGATCATTCCTTTGACGCAGGGCTGTTGGCAGACAAGTTCACATTGGTTGCTCTCCCTCACAGCTGCTCTGTCTTCTCCAGAACCACAGGATTAAATATCATTGTACCAAATAACATCATATTTACCAGAGGTTGCATCAACCTACAGTGACCTCAAAATAGCATTTAATTATCTCTGAAATGGCTAATGGTGTTCAAATGAGACCCAATTGCCTATCATAAAGAGGCTTTATAAAGACTGTACACAGAAGCAAGGACTTTGATGTTGCATCAAGATCAGCCAAAAGGCCACACTTTTTAATATCCTTCTTTATCATGAGTAAGGATTGAAATTTATATTACCTGAATATTGTAGGTGCCTGAATTTGTTCTGTATGAATGAGAAAGATAAACATATGAACATGGCCTACAGAGCACCACAGGAGCACACTCCTACCTGACAGAAGTTCTGCCAGGACAAACATGCTAGAGACCAAGGCAGTTCTATTACAGTGACCGAGGGATGCTGATTAATATTTCAGTCAGAAGATCAGAGACAAAATAGAAGCAGATGCAAAACTTGTTTCACACCTTTTGTGATGTGAAGCGTGTGTGTTGCACTAATCAGCACTTACATGATCAGGAATACTTTAACTCTGCTTATTCCAAAGTCAAGCCTGGACAATGACACTAAAAGAGAGTGAAGGTTATCTTTTTAAAAAAAAAAAAAAAAAAAAAAAAAAAAAAAAAAAAAAAAAAAAAGGTCTGGGCTGCCTAGTAAAACAGGAAAAACCTAAAACAGTTCTGGGGCTGATACTCTGGGTAATGTCTAACAAAATTCTCGATCACCCTCCCAGTGAGGGGTGCCTGGATGCCTCTTCAAACAGGGACCATTCTCTCTGCATTTTTGCACAGGGACAGACAAGGACTAACACCACCTTCTGGGTGGAAGTTGGTCTCTCTATGACTTCCTTTAATTTTAACTGTTTTATCTCTACTTATCTTCTAAAATAATTATTTTCAGAAGTACCAACACACTGCCCCTAGCATCGTGTGAGAGGGAACCATTTCCACTCAAATGCCAAGCCTGCCTGCTCCCCATGGCCCTATTCAGAATAAATTTGGAACACCTTAAATGACATCAACAGAATTCAGCTACTGTAAAATACTGGGAATGAACCCCTTTGAGAAGAAGGATGAAAGCACATTTATCTTCAGCATTATTCCTGAAGCAGCAGAACTTCATATCCGTGCCAATGGAAAGGGCGCAAAGGAGCTGAGGGAACATCCAAGTGGATTAGGAGACTATTAGAAAGGGCTTGGGAGCAGTTGGGAAAATTGGTCAGGGTCCAAATACGTCAAAGAAAACATTGGAAGCAACTGAGGGAGTGCTGGAAACTTCTGTACATTCAGTCTGAAGCCAAACCAGGAGATTTCCAATCTGTGAGCGTGGAGTTTTTGCCAGCTTTTTGTATTTCCTCACCCATCCTCTACCCTAGGTGTCCATTACTTTAAGAGCCACGAGAACATTAAAAAGCTGAGTGGAATTATATAGCATTATCTGTGAAAAGGAACAGCTATTTCACGAGGCAATACCACATCATTTTGGATCCCTCTTGTCATACAGACACTATGCTTTAGTTTAACCAGTATGAAGTATAATATAATCAGCCATCTTAGAGCCAGGTTTCAAATTAGCCTCACATTCCAATCTCAAACCTCTAATACATTTTAAATGACCTTCAGATCAAGTAGATACAAGCAGGAAAAGATTGTAGGCCCTGATAAATGAGATCTATATTTCTTTATTTTACTCCAGTAATGACTTAGGTATTCAACAGATTCTTTGGAGACAGTTTTTGCATGTCAGCATTTAATCAGCTGTAGCTAGAGCTGCAAAGCAGTTTCAGTAACAAACTCTTGCGAAATTCTCCCCTTAAAGACTGGTATTTTTAATGGTTGGCGTCTCCCGTGTGATCACAGATTGTTTTAGAAATATGCTAAGGACTTCTTTCTTCATGTTATGAGCACCACTTTTTTCTGTCTTCGTGGATTTCGGCCTAGGTACAACAGTTAAGCAGCATAAGAAGTGGAAGAAAAATATTTTTAATTCATGCCTAGAACACCTCTGAACAGTTCTATCTAACACTTACACCTTCTCATGGCACTTTTCTGCAGAAATGTGGTGATTTCAGTCTTCCTACATCCCCTTGACCTAAGGTTGTGGGACTGTCTATTTTACAGTTTGGGACACTGAAGCAGAGATGTATCACCCTGCTTTATCCCAACTTTAGGATGGATCAGCCCCTAGAAAAAGGGAGAAATACCTCTACAGATAAGTTTTACCTATCTAGATCTGAACAGTGCTTTGGAAGGACTTTGTCTCCTAGTGATTTATCATACTAAGGACCTACACTTCCAGCTTGACTGTCTCAGGGATTCATCCGGTCTTTCTAGCCAAATGAGCTGCAGAGAGAGCAGGCAGAGCAGATAACAACATATAAAGAGAGGATAAAATGAGAAGCAGGACCAAAAAGACACCACATAAATTCCACATGCCTAACCCCAAGGATCTTCTTTTCCAATCCATGAAGCTCCCAGACCCAATTCCCACATCCTCCCAAGAGCTTTCAGCACCCTAAGACCCTTTCCCTATCCCTGTTACCCACAACACACAGCAACACACCCACACAGTAGAGCCGGAAGGCCTGCAGTAGTTGTGTGCTTCGGTACCACCACAGTCCTGACACCTAACAGAAATAGTGCCAAAGAAGCAGCATCTTCAATATGGGAAAAATTCATTTTTTCCCTTATCTCCCTTTCCACCAAGGAATACATGAAAAAGTAAGGGAAGAGTTGAAGAAAATTGTACAGCTAGATACATCATCTCAGAAGGTACAGCAGACTAAATTACGTAAATACTAAAACCCCCACACTTCATTTCTTCAAAATAGTAGGTATGACTAAGATATGCTTCATGCCAAGGTACTTTACGACAGAACTTTGTAATATCAGACAGTTAAAACTTCAGTACAGTGTACATGACATTTACTGTTGTCCTCCATTATATTGAGCATCTCTCTGGAACTGCTATTTATTTTCCAATCTTTTTTCCTAATGAGTTTGTTCTACATTTGAATTGTAAATGCCTGTCTCAATTTATGTTTTATTTCTGAAACTTAGAGAATAGTCTTCTCTGTTTACCAGTCAGCAGTATTTTTCTTATGGAAATTACCTTATCCCAAAACAAAGAAAAAAACCTGAACCTTTTAATTCTGGCAAATTGTTTTTCTCAAGTTAGGGTTTAACTGGTGCCATAACAGAAACACAGTAATAACCAGAGCTCAGAAGCTACAGCCCAAACTCAATAGCAGCTTTTCAGCTCAACGTTGTCTAGCAAATGGATATTTTTGCTGCTGCCTCCTCACCCTTCCATATCCACGCATTTACTTGGAGTCTGATACAAAGTCTAAACCAGTGGGAATCTGGTTTAAGCCCATTCTAAACACATGAAAAATAAATCAGATCTCGAAATTTGTTACAGGAAGAGAAGGGTCCAATTTTGATTAAACCAGTCTCACAGATTCTGTGCACAGGAAAAACAACCAAGTTGTATGTTGCAACCATGTTTCCACAAAATGCCTGTAACTGTACAAATTTATGACTTTAAATGTCAAGTTCTAATGAACATGAGACTAGTCAAAGAGAATAGCTAGAGTTAAACTGAATCATGCAAGCTTTTTCATCATCCAGTGTGAACTTACACTGCTGAAGGTATCTCTAAATAGAGATTTCTTGAAGTTCACTCACTGTGTACAAGAGAAAGTAAGTAGAAGTAACTACTGGAAATTTCCTCAGACCTATTATTTCAATCCCTGATCAACCACATAAATTTGTTGTTGTTTTTTTAAATATTCTGTTTTGCAAGAATTTTACAAGATTAGAGACCACAGGAAAAATGCACCATCCATATATCTTAAACAACATTTAATTCCTTTAATTTCCCCACTTTGGAACAAGAAATACCTTTTCATCACCACAGAAATAATATTTCAACCTCTCCCAAGCTCATCATCATCTTAGGGCAGTAGGCCTGTATTTTTCAACAGCAAGTAGAAAGAGAAAGAAGCTTTCAACGCAGCCCAAGAAATAGCAGTAGAAGTTTATTTTGTAGACACAGTAAAATGAATAAAACATCCATTCAAGACTACTCAGCCACCTTCTGAAGACAGAAGCATGTCAACACTGACCAAGTTTTAGGAAAAAAAAGAAGAAATCCAAAAAAACCTATTTCTTCTCTGCCAGTTCTTCAATGAACTCTCTTTTTCTTCAACAGAAAGCCGGTGACATTTCTTCAGGAAACATAGTGTTAAAAATAAGGAAACTAAAGTTTATTTCAGCTAAAATTTGACTTCTAATAATCAGTTGTATGAATGGTAACCCAATGAAAATGTTTGTGCATGATATAGGAAAAACACAGAGTAAAATGGCTCTGGCTTTCTTTCTGAGGCTTAAAATGAGCAAGGATAACACATCACCATATTAGTTAATTAATACAGCATTCTTTTTACTGCTAAGTGAAGAAATTATAAATGTTAAAGCTCAGTGCTGGGAGATTTTCACGCAGTCCTCAAACTGCCCAGCTCAGAGCACTACCCACAGAAACCGAAGCAATTTCAGGGGCATTGATTCCATATCATCAGGGAAAGAAATCAAATCACCTCCATATTCTCTGGTCCAGAGAAGGTGAAAGCACTCTTTAATCTCTGTGACAACAGATTGACAGCAATTTACCTGAAATGGTATTTTTTGCACCTTCTCTATCCCTTCCCCAAGTCACAACACAAACAGCCTGAAGAGGTTTTATCAGGAAGGAGACATAACATACAAGCTCTTAATCAGTTGTGCTTATTAACTAAGGTACCACCAGATGATGATCAAATGATTTTTGAGCAAAAGAAGAGATCCAGCATATAGATATAAAGGTCAAGGGACTATAGTGAAGAAATAGAAATTATCCAATACCTGGAAATAATGCAAGTTCTCCATGAATAAAATAAAAAGGCAGTAAGTGTGCTACTAGAGAAATGCATCAACCTGGAAGGGGGAAAGAGATAGAAACCCAGAAACTGAACGAATGTGTTTGAATATCTTAACTTGAGCAGTGTCTATTTTCTCAGTGGGTTAAGCTATTTGGAGATCTTCAGCCCCTAAGTATTTACTCCTCAGTGCCTTAAGAGAAATAGCAGAGAGAAATAGCAGAGAGAAATATGCAGGGCCAGTCTCTGATCACAGCTCAGGCAAGTCTTTGTTTTGGTTTTAGTATCCTGGTACCTAGGGTTGTCCGTCCTTCCTTTTTTTTTTTTTTATTATTTTCTCAGAGCAAAGAATACTAACAGTCTATGGCTGTGCATGACTGGCTAATACAAAGACAGAGATCTGCAAAGTGAGGTCCCAACTCACCAGGCCCAGAAACAGCATTATGGATAAGAAGAAGTGTAATCTGAAGCCTGTAAAATGGATTTGTCTCCAAACCCAAGAGTAGTAGCTAATTCTTTTTTTTTTCCTTAAAAAATAATTTAAAAAGCAACTTGCATACCCCTCACCCCACAAATCAATACATTATAGATACATATCTCTGGATCTGTCTTTAATTATTAATTATGGTTCAGCTCTGCAGTGACTCTCATGGTTATTTCACACTGATAGACCAGAGAAAAGGGTCCATCCCACTGCAGCTAGAAAAGAACTAGGAGGATGGACAAAAGTAAAAAAGGGGGGGGGAAGGGGAGAATCAGCAAGCTTCCACAACAGTTTATTTTATAGTTTCAAAGATTATGAAAATTTTATTTTCAACACCAAAGAAAAGAGACAGAAATAAAAAATTAAATAACTGCCTGGAGCCAAATGTTTCCTACTCAGAATGCTTAGAATTGAGCTGCAAATCCATGGAAATAGATATTTCTTAAAGAAATCGCAACTACAACCTTAATTCCAATAGCGTTCAATACAATGAAATGTAACAGTCCTCATAGCAGGTAATGGCGGATAATGATCACAAAAGCTAAATGTATAAAGGCTAAAAAGTGTTTACTAGGGTGGCAGACAAAGTAATTCTTTCCTGAACAAAAAGTATTTCTGCTTCCTAGCAGTGGTTCCTTTTTACTGGAAAGTGAACATTTTCTGTACTTAGGCATCTCAGACAGCTTGTAAGGCACTTTGTAGTCTAGGTTTTAGATTCTCCAAATTGTAGGTTCTAGCTCCTAAGATGTACCTGTAGTCTAACTTACCCTAACATTATTTGCATTTTGTGTAAGATTCTGTGATTGTTCCTGAAGGTTTATGTGTCAGACACATTCTAATTTACTCTGATTAATTTGATATTTTGCTCTTATACTGGGATGGGAAGAAAGGGACAAAAGTCCCGGAGTCAAGATTGCCATGACACAGGCATAAGGAGAAGATAGCGCCTCAATAAAGCAATGAGGCAGGAACAATTCTGAACAGTGGAAATGGCCCTCGTAAAGCACAAAACACAATCGCATTTCCTAAAAAGGCTCTCTTTATAAAGAGGTGGTAAGCCAAAGATCAAGATCTTTGTGTGCATTACCTCAGGCACTGCCTCATCCCGGGCTGTGCCTGTCCTCAGCTCCCTGAAGGAACTGAAGTTTGTTGAAGGGTGCACGTGGGCAGGAGGGACGGCAGCTGGAGCCAAGAACACATTCTAAAGAAAAAGGGATCCTTTGTGACCTCCCATAGACTGGTATTCTGTGGTGTCAGGTAATTATCATGTTGCTTTAGATTGGCAGCCATTTATAAACACAAATGATCCTTCAGTGAAAGAAGTAAACTGAAGGCATCTCAGATGCTAAATCCAAAGCTAGAAAGGATCATCTAGTCCTCTGTGACCACTTTCCTCTCCTCCTAGCTTCTAGAGCCAAATCCATATAACTCAGAAACATGCTTAAAGCACTTCACTCAAAATGCAACCACCTACACTTCAAGAAATACACTGTTCCTACCTCTTCCCCTAGCAATGAGTTCCAGTATTTATTTATGCAGCCAGGTGAGTAATGATGACTTATTTCTTGAGTAAATTTATCTACCTTCGATCTTTAGCTAAGGGATCTTGTCATGTGCTTTTATAGAAGATTAAAAGACCTCTGCTGACAAATATATTCTCCATAAATAAGTACTTACACACAGTAATCACATTGCTTTTTGACCTTTTCTCTTTGATAAGATTAATGACTGGCCTCCATACAATTCACCTTATAAAGCTGATTTTTCGGCATCTGGATCATTTTTTTTTTGGGTCCTTTCCCTTCCCTCACCCCTTATTTTCGGAATATATTCTCCAGAACTGGGGACATTTCTGAGGTGAAGACACCAGATCTGAGCAGCAGCAGCTACCGAAGGCAAAGCCAAGTTAGAAAATTAACTTGTTCTGGATATGCCCATAGAAAATTAACTTGTTCTGGATATAATCTTAATGGGCAGCCCACAAACAGCTTACAGGAACCTCACCACAGGTTTCCAGGAATAGTGATTCCAGCTATCCAGGGATAAGCCAGCATACAACTGCTATGGGAAAACTAAGTTAAAACATTTTATTCTTTTTTCCCTGAAAGTGAAAGATCACTTGGCAAGTATGCCTAATAAAATCAGGGCATGCAGAGGAGGAACTAAATGAATGCATATACATACAAAAATAATCAGCATTTTTTCAACCACTCCACCAGGTTTTCCCCAAGAATTCAAGAATTTTCTAAGCCCAGACATTATTCATCTCTCAGACTCCAAAGAGCTGTTTTTAATCTGTCTCTTCTTGTTTAGCCTCAGGCTTTTTAGACCTACACCTACACCTCCAGCAATAATTATTCTAACTAGTCTCTGCTTCCCTGGGCTAATTGCCAGCAGAATTCAACTGATTTTCTGCAGAAAAGCAAGCAAGTTTGTAAAGAAAAAGTCTGCAGCAGGAGACAAGGAGAAGAAAAATGAAAGCAAGAACATCTTCCAGGTTCATTTCACAAATATATATAGGAGAATATCAGCATCAAAAATAAACCTCTTGAGCTCTCTTTCCCAAAACCTTACACTGAATTCAGGTTTGCTAATTCCCAAAGCAACTTTCCATGCTGAAAGCCTTATATCTTTTTATGTACAGCTCTCCATCTGTCTGTATAAAAGTGAATTTTTATCTAATCAATCATTTCAGATTATGCTTGCAACAACCTTCGTTATTTTAGCATTAGCTTCATTATTTTTATGCTATCTACAAACTTATCAGCAAATTCATGTCACTATCCATAGTGGTGATTGAAAATATGGAAATACTGACTAGCACTAGATTCAGAACTAATGCCTAGAAACTAAGTTAATGAGTTTTCACAAAATTGTGAATTATATCCCCACTGCTTCCCCAAGGGAGATTTTTACTTTTTCCTGGCACTTGTCCCAAATGGACTATTCCAGCTTGTGGAAAACATGCTCTGACTTCTGTAGCTGACAGACCTGCCTTGGATCGTAAACACCCAATATCCTTTTTTCAACACTAAGCCATCATTCGAATTCACAGCTTTTAAGGAAACACCATGTGTTTCAACTGTCATATTTACCCAACACTAAAAAGCCTACCAGGAAAAATAAATTTTATTCTCATAACGCAATGGGTTACATTCCTAATTGCAGAACTGGAAACAGTTAAAAACGGAAACTGTTCGCTGCATTACATCATGCGTAGCACTAAAGTGGTTCCAGTGTTTCAGTGAGTTTGAGGGCTTGCCATGTGCCAAAAGACACTCTCACTCATCTCTCCACAACTTGCTTCATTGTCACCTCTGCAGGAAAATGAAGCTTTAGAATTTGTTAGCACTACAATCGAGCACTCACTTCTTTTAAACTGGGTTTCTTCTCTATCTGTTTCGGTCGTTTCTTCCCTTCAGAAATGGAATACAATGTGCAAAGACAAAGATCTATGTAATTCATCCTTCCTGGTTGCATTCAGCTTCTCATGGCAAGTTGGGCATATAAACTAAGTCCCCTTACATCCAGGCAGGTGTGGGAATCCTCTCATTGATATTTATCATTCAGCAATTCACTGCAACAGTGACATACACAATCTAGAATACCGTGTCCCTCTTTGGGATCCTGCTGCAACAAAGACTGACAGGCTGGAGTGACTCCAGTAGAGGATCATGGTTAGAGTGCTTAAGCACATGTCAGATAAGGAAAAGTAAAGTGAAAAAGTAAGAAAAAGTCCATTTGTCTAGTGAAGAGAAGTCTGAGGCAGCATCTTCCATTACCTAAAGAGAAGTAAGAGAAAAATTCTTCCCAATGTCTGAGAACAAGAGAAATAAAACCACAAGTTGGAAGGTAAATTCCAGTGGGATAGAAAAATAATTTCACCCTGAAAGTTTTTAGGTACTAGGACAAGTCACCCAGTGAGGTTGAGGAATCTCTAACCTTGGTGTTCTCAAATTATACCTGAACCAGGCCCTTAACAGCTTCATCTCACTTTCAATATGAGCCCCACTTTGAGCAGGAGGTGGGCCAGATGACCTCCAGATGTTTCTTCCAACCTCAGTTACTCCGCAATTCCATGTCACATGGACAGCTATTAAATTAATCTCATGTGCCTTAATAACTTCTCCAAATATTGTATTTTAAAACAAATGATCTGTTAATCAAATTTCTAAGTCCAAAACTTTATAGGAAACCAAGTATATTTTAATATCATAACCATTTTTACCACTTTGTAAGGAAAACATTTTTTCTATCCTATTAATAATGGCTTCATAAAAAAAAAAATATTTGAATAATTTATAACTTACCAACTCGCTCCCTGCTGTTGGAGTTAGCTGTTATCACTGTGATAAGCACACAGTAAAAAAGTATTGGTTTTCTTAGATAAAGCAAGTTTAGACATAGCATTGCTACTCAGACTTTACAATCTCTAACTCAGTGTCAAGGCATAATTCGTGGTCAGAGTACAGAGTACCTTACTGGGTTTCAGCTCTTTGCCTTTGCTGTTTTCCTATCCTTTCTCATTATCATATTATGGCAACAGAAACACTACAGCTATAAAATTCTAAACCCATTGAATAACACTAAGTATGAATATACTCACTAACAAGTATGATTAATAGCAGTCTCTTCCTCCACAAAAATTATCTTCTCTAGTATGCCAATAGTCGTACTCAGCTGAGTTGGATCAGACAATCCCACTGGGGTCCCTTCTAAGCTTACCCCTTCTGAGATTCTGTGATTTGGTGCCAGTCATTCGACAGGTTGGTGGCAGAGCTGGGACCAGAGCCAAGGACACCTCCTTTACCAGTACACCATGCAGCCTTCACACACCTCGACATTTTTTTCCTCATTTATAGTGAGGTACTATAATTCATTTGTATACATGGTTAAATAAATCAATAAATAGCAACAATAACCTTTAATATTTTGTGATATTAAACATTATGAATTCAGGCATATTTGTTATACACTAGGCAAGTATATTTTAAATTGCAATGTTCAAAGTTGGGCCAATAATTTTCCCCAGAGAAGGGACAAGAAAATGCTCTCACTTCTTTTCCAAAACAGTGTTATATACACTCTTTGCAAAGGGGGGGCACTGTATACCTGTGATACACAAAAGATCTTCCAGTACACAGTCTATAAAATGTTTCAAAATATTCTTGGTGAAATATTGCGCTGAAATATAACACCACATCATATGCCGTCATTTTGGAGGTAAAAACATAAGCTGTTGCAGTATGCCTTTCACTCAAATTCACAGAACTAAAAAGCAAGGGGAGAAAGGTAGTGGCAAGATGCCTCAGTTTGACAAAGTACCCTGTAGCAACCACATCAATTAGGTTTGCATAGATCTCCAAGTGTGTGGCAGTTAATGAAACACTGATCATTTTCCCCAACTCTAAGTTAGACATGTTAATTAAAAATTAGAAGAAATCATCATCATATAAAATGAGTTCACTGAGAGAGAGTATAAAAATACCTACCAGGCAGTGCTCTGTACACGAGACTTCTTTTCAACACTAATTAAAATGGATATTTCTGCACATGCAAGTCTACCCAATGAAACGCAAATAATAGTGTGAGTTTAACATTTAATGATTTCTCTGTAAAGGAGAAGACTTTCATTTGGGAATGCTATAATTTACTCTGAGTAAGATCCACTTAATCATCATGTTTGCTGCCTTCTTTTTCTGCTCACATTTCCTTTTTCTAGCCAGTCATGCAATTGGCAATTTAAGATTTAAATTGTGACCACTTAAGACTTTATCAATTGCATTTCCCAACCCCCATTTTTATTTTCCTCCTTGCACCACAAACTATCAAGCTGAAAATGCTCCCTAGCTGATAAAACGAGGCAGTTACACCAGCAAATGAAACACTGAAGCATACAGCTTCAGCCTGTAGCAGAGGAATCACTGCCGGCAGCAGGACGAGTTCAGTTCAGCTGCACAACTGAAAAGTGGGGTTACAGAGAGCTTTGCAGAGGGAGGGGTGAAGCCAAGCCAAATGGGAATAAAGAGAAGAGGGAAACTAGTCTGGAGGCTCACATCCTGAACACAGACAATTCAGGTCATGTTCCTCTGATGGTGAATTTTCAGCCTCAAGGAAGTCTCCTTCACTTTAACTCCCCATGACCAGAGTTGATACAATAACTCTTTGTTTTCCTCACACACTCCTTGATTTGCTAAAACGTTATGGTCTCTCATATGAGTAAAGCATTTAGCGGGATGAAACTCTGACATTGACATTGACTGAGATCTTAGGGAAACACACAGTGGTTTAAACATAAATTAAAGGAAGAAACATCAAGCACTCTGTAGATAGCCAAAGCTAGGATTAAAACTACTACATTTTGTCAACTCTTTCTCCTGCCCGTGTCTTCCCAGCTAGCCCTGGTTCCCAGTCCATGGAAATCACTTATTACCCAAATCAGCTTCTCATGGCTGTGCATTCACAAGCAAAGCTGCTAACTTAGAGGAGCCTATTTTTAGCTGGGGTGCCTGGTTTCCCAGAGCGACCAGGGCTGTAGCTGCAAAGCATGTCTTTCACATCTCCTGCAATGAGGTGCAGCAGCCGGAACGGGTAGCAGGGCTGCTGTGAGTGAGCAGGGCCTGCCTGAGCACTCGCTTGGCTCTAAGATAACATTAACTCTTTTGAACACATTTGTTTCAGTGAAAAATTTAACAGACTGCGAGGACAAGACTGAATCTCAACCTGACATTCGTAACAAACTTCTTTTTACTAAGATGTACATGAGCAGATGAGCAAGGGGCGATGAGTCACTTCTTTTTTTATTTTGAGCCCAGAGATTTCTGTTAAACCCATCCTATAACTGTAGCAGGGGGGAAGGATTCTGGGCCAGTAGCCCACTGTGAAGAAGAAAGAAAATAATGGTTTGTTGTAAAAACCACAATGGAGGCTAATGGCCAAATTGTCATGAATTGCTGTCTTAATCAACGCTGTTAATTAAAAAAAAAAAAATCCACTGCAAAAGTATTTTTTATTGTTAAACTGCACACAAACACACAGAAAGGAACTCAGAACCTTTCAGAGCAAAAGGACCCATAGCTTAAGGAAAAAAATTAAGAGCAATGCAGCTGCAGCAAGTGGCCACAGCTCGCTGCAACAAGCATGGACTTGTTCAGTTGTGTGAGCAACATTTTCCAAGCCTGAATGGTGACTTTCTCAAATACTCATCATAAACTTAAAATGACCCTTCCCCACCACCCTGTGCAGGGTGCTCAAAAGGGACAGAAATCATGACCTTAAGAAGCACAGAAACAGAGACTTCTATTCAACAGGAGGAGTTTAATGTATTAGTTGTCCCACAGAAGGGACAAGTTCACATAGCTCCCTACTGCACAAGACGTTCCCTCAACTAAAAAAGCTCTAAGTGTGCAGGATGCCCAGAATCTGAATCCCTGCCAGCCACCACTCGGAGACAGCCCAAAGGGAGTCAATTAGGAGGAGCCAAGCCTGTACTTCCAGCACAGAAACCATGATTCAGCAATGCATCCAGGCACATATCAAGTATTCATCGAATTAGGCCTCAACTCCTAATACTCATTTTCTAAAGGACAACTGTGTAGCTGACCTAGAAAGCAGCAATTTGTTCCAAACCAATTTTTATTCCATTCATACAATGGGCAAGAGAATGTCATTGATCAGCTGCAATTCAGAGTTAAAGAAAAAATGCATTGCAGGAAATGGGGTTTTATTAGTTTATTTTTTCATTCTGATATTTCTCCTGTAAGAGCCAATTCTTTGAATGTGACTGAATTTTATTGTAATAAAGAATAGTGCCATTCTATTGATGCTGGACTAAGATTTGTTTTGTACAACCCACAAGAATTTTTATGATGATCTCCTACGTACCTGTAGCACTTTGGAAGCCCTCGATATTTCAAATCTATTTATAGTACTAACATGTAATTGGATAAGCTGGGATATTGTTTCTGTAATTATCAGTGGTATCATGGGTTTTCATTTAAAAAAAATAAAACTAAAAAACCAACAACAATACCAAACTCTTAACTTCAGCGTCTAATTTTCATGTCACAAGGATGACTGTATGTTCATGACTGATGAATTTCTGCCTTTAAGAATGTCTCCAAGTGAAAGATAAGACTTGAAGTTAGCATAAAATTCTTCCCACAAAATCAAAATTGCCTGGTCTGATTCTTATTGCTTTCATTCTCTACAAATTCAGTCAGTGTTATATGAATATCTCCTGTTACATGAATGTGATCACTTACACAATCCATTGTGATGCATCAGAAGTCCCATTAGATCCAACATGAAAATATAAAAAACCCTATACCTTGTTAAAGATGCATTTCCTTTTCTGAACCAAATTATATCACTTTAAACAGAAAGTGTTGGTGGCTCGAAAATAAAACCTTTAAGAAGTAATTCAGGATACCTATAGGTTGTATTTTAAAATAATTTCAATAATATGATTTATTCTACTGTTGTAACATCTGGTAACTACAAGGTACGGTAAGTCACACTAGAAAAAAAAGTTAACAATAGCTTATTCCCAATAGGCTAATGCCAGATATGTTAAAGCAAGAATTCTCCCCTTAAGATGACTTTGCAGTAGTCCACAGCACCGTGAAGAGGAAGCTTTCCTCTACTCATCCTTTAAGACCAATTTATTTTTTAAGACAATGCTCTGATAATTGGTGTAGTTTCAGCCTGGAAAATGAACTAATTTTGCAAAGTATAAGTCTTCACATTTGCACAAATTATCTGCACTGGTGAGATCCTGCTATGAACATCTATCTCACAGAGAAGACTTTTCAGCAACTTCTTCAGACCACAAATTATCGTCTGTTGAAATGATGCTTCATTGCAGCTGATCAGGATTTGAAAGTAGAGTATTAACTAGCTGTAAACCATTAAACAGTTCTTAAAATTGCACAAATAAATTGCATGAATTTATAACTGTATTTTCCTCATAAATCAGTATATTATGCACTTCTGATTTTTTCTCTTTTGGCAGAAAGACTTATTTCAAAGCATTCTTTTCTTTCACAGAAACATATAGAAACCTATATATCTAACAAATTGCTAGACTACAAGCACTGCCTTTAAAATAGCAAATCACATTGCTGATGATGTGAAGGAAAAACTCATTTTACTGTAATCCCCTTCTGCTGTGAAAAAAAAAGAAATAGGAAGAATCCAAAATAACAGTAAAATTTCCTATAAAACTTAGGACTAAGAAAGAAAAAGTATTCAGCACTATGCCTAGCTGTGCTTCATCTGCAGTTGGTTTCATCTAGTACCATTGCATACAAGCAGCACATGGGTAGCCAGGCTCAGACTGCTTACTTTACATTTAAAATTAATATAGGCAGAAACTGATTGCTGGTTAGGAAGAGCTACAGCACTCTCTATGTTCAAATGTCTCTCACAGTAAGGTTTCCAGAGAAGTTGAGGACATAAACACTCATTTTCTTTCAACATTTCACCAGTGGCTTTACATAAATAGCTGTTGAATCGGAGTTAGGCTGTTGTTTGACACTACTGCAGAGCTACCCCTTAGGCTCCTTAAAAAACACCAAAGCACTGCTTCAGTTTTAACTCAGCCTGACAGTTCAAATCTGACAAGCAAATGCTGAAAAGTTAATTTGCTATTGTCAAGCTTTATGTTGGCTCAGGTATTATCCGCCTGCACCACTCCAATCACCCCTATGGATCAGGTAACATCTGTCTTCCAGCATCAGGCACAGAGCCAGCACGGATTTCACGCTGTGCTGCCTGGCTAATTTGACAGCAGTGCTCCAGATCACACTTGGTCTGCTGGATGATAAAGGAGTGCCTGCTCTGGGATTAACAATCACGGAGCTGGACTCTTATTTCCAATTCACACCAGCCTGGGAGAAGCAAGAGTCTCCTGGAGAGGACAGGGGAACAGGATGACGGCCAGTACCTTCCTGCCTGTGGGATCACACAGCCCAGGGACCAAAGGGAAGAGAGCACACACAGCCGTGCCCAGAGTCCACAGGAAAACCTTCCCCCACTACTGTGAATCAAGACAACCTCAGTCACGAGGATCTGAAGGCTGTCAGAGCTCATTCACTGCTTTGCAGCTCCAGCAGTCGGATTTCTCTTACCCAAAGTGGACATGGGGACAGAGAAACAGCCTCACAACAAGTGATCCACACTGCAGAATCCCTGATGTGGGTGAATGAGCTCCCCAGCCATCCTCGGCTGAGCAGAGGCGTACTGATGTAATTCTGACCAGACCAGTCTGGATCATGCAGCGCTACAAAACGCAGGTGTATTTCAGAAGCCATCCCGGATATTTGCCATTCAGTGGAAAACTGTCAATCTGGGACCTCATTACTGAATCCAGTTTAATGGTATTGTAAGCTGATAACGAAGATCTCCAACACTTAAATTTCTTTTTTCTAAAAGCCTCCTAGGCAGGAATGGCAACACTCTGAGTGAATAACAAACTTACATGAACCATGAATGTGTGTAACAGGAGAGAGCAGAAACTCCATGGGGGATATAGGAAGCAAAACTTTGGTGTAACAATGATTGTTGTCACTCTTGCTTTCCCTTAGGGCCAATTTCCTTGCAAAATTTATTTACACTAGCAACAAGTAGAAAGTTTGTAACAATTGATATTTAAATTATTTCTTTTTACAGAGTATTTTCAGTGAAATCAGTTCCACAACAATTCCCCTACATCTCACTGCTAAGGTGACTGACCATGACTTGTCATGCAACAACTTTCTCAATCCACCTGGTTTCCATGGTACAGCAAGAATGAAGGTGACTGAGTCACCTCACTTAATGCAGTGATGAGCTAAGTAGCTTGTTAATATAAAGATAGTCTTACTCCTGCTATGGAGTTTTTCACATTAGGACCACAGAGTTTTTTGCTAGCAAGTAAATAAGCTTGACCAGAATCTCCCCTACTTACTTTAAATGAAATATATGCATCATCACTAGAAAAAATTCCTCAAGATGTTTCTTGCGACTGCCAGACTCAAATCCTTTCTGTTTCAGAGACATACATCAACTAAAGGAGCATCTCCATTCTTTATACAATATACACTGTTGCAGAGACCTCTAATACACACAGTCAGATTTTTTTTCTTTTTAACTCTTTCAAAGAGGAGGGAGAAAGGTTAAAAGACAAGCTCTAGAATAATGTAGACTCAAACCAGAAAATAATAAACTATTAATTAAATCTGAAAGTTTTTCTTGTACTAAGAAAGACATGTATCTGATATCTTTGACTTATTATTAGATAAAGAAGTGCTCACTGCCAGAGCACTATTCAACTTGCTGCAAAACAAGCAAATTGGGGTGATTTTCTTCAGGTACCACTAAGGAATCATGGAGCTTTTAAAGAAACATAAAATTAAAAACGGATGTATTAAGTTTCAGTGATATTAAAACCAGGTAATGTATGGAACCTGACATTTGTGCATTTGTGACAGCACCATAACTACGCCTACATCTCAGCAGTGCTCTCTCTGAACCCAGCCTGCCCTAACAACACTGCCCTCTGCTTTAGAAGCTAAGGGAAGCTGGAAAGAACTCCCCCATGAAGCACCACAATTCCCTAAAGAGACATCACCATAAAACCCACACAAACAGATTTTCATTCGGTCTGGTGCCTGAGAAATGTATCTACTCTCTACCCAGCACAATGGCTTTTGACAGACACCAGGACCTTACACACTGAAGCAAAACCCAACCCTAGACACAAGGGCTGCTGCAGAGGGGCCAGAACAATTCATAGTGACAAACAGCTGCTGATCACTGTAAAGCTGGGTCAATCAACAAAGGTGCAAAATGCTGGCAACTCTGTCACTTATGCCCAGCCCAGATTATTTAAGCAGCCAATTAACTGTCCTGGGTTACGGACGCAGCCCTACCCAGAGCACACTAAGGTTTATTAGCTCAGGTGCAGCAACAACTCATTTTTCCAGCTTCTTGCCTAGGTTTTGTCTAGGAGCAGGGCAGAGGTATTTCATGTTCACAACTTGAGCTAATTAGCCTTTCCAAAATCCTGGGGGCTCAGAATAGTGATTCAAGGGTCTTTAAACTGCACTCCAAGCATATTCTGGATGACGCATATTATCCAAAGCATACACCAACCTCCTGATACCCTGGATAATAGAGAAATGACACAACTATGATCTCTTGACTCACAGTGCAAGGATCTAATCTCTATACCAAGTGATGAGAAAGGCCACCTGAGGCATTTATACTGCTGCAGATTCTCAGAAGAGAAAATTAGATCAAACACAGGCACAAATACAACACATGCAGAAATCCTGAGCTTTGCATGAAGAATTCATTTCCATTATACATTTAGACACAGGCAACAATACTGATCAGAGAGAGCAACGCCTCAGAAAAAAAAAAAAAATTAAAAAAGCAAAAAAAGCAAGCATGTTTATTCCCAGTTCCAAGGCTTTGCTTCCATTTCCAAGGTGGTGCATATAGCTACAGTCTGTGTTTAACCCTCTGTGATCCCTTTCTTGCTGATTTTAATTTATATCATCTGATGGTGTCACCTAAGATTGTTAAATTATTTACTGGCTGCTTAAGCATTTTTCATTTGATTTCCATTCTATTTATTCAATAGAGGCCACACTCCTGAAAACAGTATCTGATATCTGAACACATTACAGAAGTACACTAAACAGACATTAAAAACTGTTATGTAACCTTCTCCATGATTTCTCTGACCAGAATTCTGCATGCCACCATGAATTTTGAGAGCTTTAATAAAATAGCACAAATTGAACCTGCTCGGTGGTTGGCTTTTAAAAGGCGAACAGATGAAGCATGCCTGATACAGGCAAAAGAAGTTGATGAGCTTTGCAATGCTCTATATTGCACAGAAGCATACAAATGTCCACAGCCTACCACATGCTGTCCCATACTAGAAGGTAAGGGCAGCCATCTCATACTGCACAGGTCCAGCATTCTCCTTCAGCCAAAGGATTTTCCCCAATGTAATGGGGGAAGATGCTTCTCTGTTGACCCTCTGGGTTATTGCCTTCATCTTAAGTCAGAGACTACTGATGTTTATGTTCTTTATCGCTTAAACTTGTGACTGCATCACATCTTCTCCAATGGGCTCATTTGCTTTCTTGCACCTGAGATACGTCACCCAATCCACTGAAACCCACCTAGACAAATAATGTTTATTCTGGTGATACCTTTCTGCTTTATAACTATTTTGTTTTGCTTGGAAGCCTGGTAACCCTAGCAATGAAATGCACCATTCTGAAAACATTTTAAAAAACCCAAACCCATAAGTTTCAGGGCATGATTCAGCAACTGAGAATCCAACTTAAGTAATAAAACTACTTTTCTCCTTTATTCGTGTTTTCTTTTTCCTTCCCTCCCTATCTCCTACCCCTCAAATACAACAAAAAGTCCCTGGCCTCAGGATTATTGCCAGGGGTTATACCCTAAAAGTCCTTTCAGAGCACAGTTAAATCTCAGCTGGGAAACAGCATCACTCATCTATGACAATGTGGTAACTCCGGATGTTTCCATCAAGTTGACAAAGATGCATAACTTAAATAAAAATTCATGCTCAAATTATCAACAAATGAAAGTTAATGATGGATCAAATTTGGCAGAACTATTCTAACATGTAACACAATTTGGTCTCCAGCTATAAGACGTGAAATTTAAGTGATAAATGGTTGCTGGAGACCTTTTCAAGATAATTGACATGTTATGGTGCATTAATATTTCTTTCATTAGTATCAATCTGGAGCACTCATCTGTTGGCAGAAGGCCAAGTGCATTGTGTAGAAAATACCCCTACCACAAGAGTGTTCTACTTAAAAGGCAAATGCCTTGAGAGACCAAATATTAGTCAGATAACATTAAGAGTCTGATTTTTGACCTTGGTTCTCCACTGTCATCTCTGTTTGCATCGATATCTTTCACTGAAATGATATTACCACAATTTGAATGAATTATTAAAGCACTTGATTTTTGTCTGAAACCAGGCATGTTGGTATGAACATGACCTGAGTATCCCCTGCAGATCCTTTCACAGATCAAAAGCACAAAAAGGGTTTGGAAAGATAGGCTTTTGGGAGTGCTAAGTCCATTGATTATTTTCAGAGTAAATCAGTTATAATTATCATCTTTTTCATCTGTTCTAAGAAATATAATTGTCCTTTTTCCTCCTCCACTACTGTATAAGAAGCCTTGTTACAAAAGAGCATGGACAGGAATCACAGGTCTCTGGGGGCTTCATCCAGCCTGAGGTCGCCACAATATCTCTTTCACATTTCTTCATAACTGCTCCATTTGAGAGCCAGCATTCACCCATCACTCATTCTCATGCTCACTCAACACAGTCAGCATCCACCTTTCAGCTCTACTGGGCACTTTTAATTTGTCACAGTGACTTTGGCCGTAAGATTCTCCCTGTAAATGCTTTCCGCAAGTTAAATTTGTCAGTGTCCTGAGAGCACCAATAGGCTTTACCTGCCCTCGTCACCCTCACCTTGGACCCCAACCCACGCACTCCCTTGTGCAGAACCTGACATCTTTTCTTCAGCTCTAGCACAGGGTCTTGGCCTGAGCTATGTCATAGATGTGTCTGTTCCCCATCTCATTCCCTGATGAGCCTG
This sequence comes from Dasyornis broadbenti, assembly GCA_013397935.1. Lineage (NCBI taxonomy): Eukaryota > Metazoa > Chordata > Aves > Passeriformes > Dasyornithidae > Dasyornis > Dasyornis broadbenti. The sequence continues at coordinate 399,575 of VZRN01002186.1, read as the reverse complement.
AACTGTTCCTTGGATCTCCTGGCTCGGCTTCGGACCTGACTTGATACCTTTCCTGCAATTAGGGAAATATTCGTTCTATGCAATTTTTAATGCAGTTTTGCTATTCACAGATCAAACTTAAAAAGCAAGAAAATATTAAAAGTTTACAAACTTTCAGACCCTGGTTCGCCTGCTCTTTCTACCTTGTTTTACAATATTCTTCCTGTTTCAGAGACATGGCAGCTGAGGTGGAGAGATAGCACCACCATTCAATTAATGTTAAAAAAGCAAATAGAAATACTTTTAAACCAATCACTGCCAAAAAGTCAAATAAGTACAAAAGAAAGAGAGAAAAGATAAATCCTGTGGATTCCCCTGAGCCAAACAAGCCTTGAATTCCCAGCATCAATAAAAAGAACAGAAAAAGAAGAAAGAAATGCAGTTGTCCCTTGTGTCATCATATAGAAGTTAAAAGGCACAAGACCCTTTTCACCCTGCACAATCACAGTTCACTTCTCTTTGAAAAGATCTAAAGATCTTTTGAGAGATGAAAATACATCTATTTTCCGCTATTAGAACCATGGCACAGAGATCCTTGTATGGATTTTGTGCCCACACACAGGCAACTGAAAACAGATAGTGATGTGAGCAGCTGCTAAGCGAGAACTGTAGCACAAATAAAAAGAAGACAGCACCACAGGCTAAGCTTCTGGAGCCACAGCAAATAGCTGTTAATGGTGTGGTGCAGGTACTGGTTTGGGACCCACCTGCTGCCAACCAGCTCAGCCACAGAAATTTCCATCATAAGGAAAAGGAGCAGAAGAAGCCAAGTTTTTTCTATCACCAACCCAAAACATTATATATGGATTTCAAGGGAATGAAAATAGAATAAATCTGGAGTATCCGGGAGAAGATGATTTTAGCATAGGAGACTTAATTACTTCTACCACAGAAAGAATTTTTTTTTTCCCCACAAGAAAATAGAACTGAACTAATGGCCTGGGAGAAAAAGCTAAACAAGCAGGCAAGTGGAAATGCAAACGAAGATTATGTTAAATGCACATGGGACAGAATTCAGAAAAGTAGGAATGTTGCTGAACAAACAGCATAAATCCCCCACACTAGAGAGCCACTCAAGGGACAAAAATCAGAAGAGAGCCTAAATTAGAAAGAAAATGGGGTAGAATAGCATATATATAAATGAGAAAGACATTCACAAAGAGCATATTATACATTCCTTCTCAGTTCCACAATCACCATTGCCAACCCGCTTAATGCATGTATAATTCTGTGGGATCAGAATTCATCCTAGGATCCACACACATCCATCTTCTTCATTTCCTATTTCTCCTTCAGTTTTAGCATGTATTACCTCCTAAAATACAAACACATCACTTGCTTCCCAGCCACATGGATCTCTTTCTTTTCCTGACTTTCCTGAATGTTTTCTATGTACACCTTCCCCACACAGTTTTTGCCCACTTGGATATCCAGTAATTCCACGTGCAATCTATTCAGTAAGGATTTTTTTTCCCTGCTGCTTAAAAAGTCTAGCAGTCTACCTGATCCCACAGATATTTCAGAATGTGATCTATATCAAAAACAGCATTATTCATCTGTACAAGTGATTCCTGAACAGAAAGGCATTTAGCAATACAGACCTTTGAACTGAGGCTAGTTGGGGCTACACATCTCAGAAAACGTACCCAGTTCTGCATATGCTGATGACTGAGGTTACAGTGGCCATGGCATACTGTGGGAAGAACACAATTCAGAGGGACAAAGGCCACATAATCAACAAGAATTCTGCATTAACAGACTAAACGGACAAATGCACACCCATCTCTGATCAGAGCAATCCTCACAGGGATGTACAGTGAGAAGGGTAAACAATATAGAGCAGCACAGTGACAACCCCACAAAAAGGGCTTAAACCTTACAGAAAATTCAACCATCACACAAACTTTGTCATATGCAGAGAAGCAAAGGGAACATTGATCACCTAATACTGTTCTATGATTTCTTTCCATTACATGTATCAGAGGAACAGCAAAATGTCTCAGTCAGGGTTCAGTCCCCATTAAGACACACTATGGAGGCTTGGCCCAACTGGGCTTCTCATACTTCAGTAGCATCATGGCTGACAAGCTGCTTTTCCTAACTGTTTAAATTTCACTTGGTTGGGTGCAGCTGTTCTTGATTTGGACAAGGTGAACAGCCTGTGCTTCTCTAGCTTAGTGATCCATAACAAAACTAAATATAAATTTTGTAAGGCTTTGATATAGAGCAATGTTCAGTGAGAGTACCAATAAGGCAGCAGGAATCTTCATTAGTCCTATGGGGGGAAGGCATATATTTATTCTGGTTTCCATCAGATAGTGAAAAAATAGACCAACAGTACAGGAATTCCAGTCCTTGAGTAACAGCATCTGTAAAATCAAAGCATGAAACATGGGGAATGGGGAAAGAAGATTAAAAGGCCTCATGTACCTCTGAAGTACAATAGTTTGAGACAGGAAATTGGTATCACTATAGCAACCAACATAGTATCATGAATGGCTGAAAGGAATTCTTTAAGCCTACAGGGAAGTAGGGAAGTTTGGGACATTAGATGAACATTTTATTTACAGTTAAGCACTCAAAAAAAAAAAAAACCAACAGTCATATGTTACATTGTATTTCTAATAAATTCTTCCTCAAACTTGGCATTATGTAGCTTTGTTAGATCTAATTAGTAAGAAGTGTGATTACAGATCACAGATGGTGAATTCTCCAACTGGAATACAAAAAGACTACTTCTAATCAGTCAGCACTTACTTTGGTAATTCTGCAGGAACAATATCCAGATGTAAATAAAATTTAAAGTGCCAAAATATCTCCCATGAGAGAATGACTTGCAGGAGCTATCAAGAAACAAAAGCTTGCAGTAATAAGACCAAATTTATACAGAACTCCAGTATGAGATTGTGGAAAGATAGCTTGGGGTAAAATTAGAGGAAACTGAGAAGTTATATTCACATCCTAACAAAAGTTACAATACTGCAGAAATTATAGGATAAAATGCAGCTGCTGCTCCCTGGATGGAATGCAGTTGGCAGCTCAAAACCCCTGCCATGATTTTCCCCATACACAGAACCTGCAACCATAGCACCTGCTAAGGGGGATAAACAGAGGGTGGAGCAGAGCAGAAACACCACTGCCAGGCTCTGTTGAAATCCTCACAGGGAGGGGAACTCGATGGTGCTTTGCAGCTGATGAACCACATAGACCATGTCAGCCAGAGGAGATGGGGCAGTTGACCCACTACAGAGCCAGCAGCTGCAGTGAAACTGCTCTCCTCAAATGAACTTGAATCATTAAGACCTAATTGTAATACTAACAACCATGCCTAACCTAAAGTTACCCATCTCCAAGGCACAAACCACCTCTCACTGAGTATGCACTCTGTATTTTATTGACTACTGACTTTTAGGAGCAAAGTGAGAGACCTTTAAATCAATCAGTAACAAAGGTATGTATGACTAGAGCCACTCCAGCTCCACCTAAACAAAGAAATAGTATAAAAAAAGTCAAGAATGGGGAAAATTCAAGGAAGACTTCCTCATAACATCTTAGATCAGTTGATCGGCTGAACCTCTTCTTCCCCACAGGGATATCTGTTGGGTAAGAATCCTACTCTGTGCACGCTGAATATTTTTCCTGGGGATTAGAGCTTGTCTGTGTATTGCTCTGAATATATTTTTGTAGTCACATACTATTACCAGCAATCCTCAAAACTTAACCTGTCAGAGTTTTATATTTATAAAGTGTTATTCTGTCAACTGTTGGTGTGAGTCCTTCGTGGGCACCAGTAGTCACAGCAGTGGGTAACAGTCAAATACAGTGGAAGACCCACTGAGGGGTCTCCCATATGCTGTCAGAGCGTCCCTAAGTCAGTCAAACCACCCTTTGATCCAGCAGCACTGCTCAGTGAAAGGTCTCCATAATGGGACACCAACAGACTGCTCAAGCACAAGGGTCTTGGCTTTCCTGAGGCACTGACAAATCAAACACTAAGGGCTGAAGAAATCTCCCCACATTAAGGATCAAGGAAAATACACCTTTTCATGTAAGTATATACAGGTATGAGCTTTGTGCAACATGTCAGAAACTTCTCTTCCAAACCAGCAGCAAGAGAGACAAGAAAATGATTACAATTTCTCCTGTCAGTCAAATTCCCAGTTAGCGATGAAAGTCCCATCAAGGGTAAGGAAAATGGCCTTGAACCCAAGAAAACAATGACAAGCCTCTAACAACATGTTGTGAGTTTAGAAGTATTGTGCCAAAAAAAGGGGAAATAACTGATTTTCAAATTGATGGGAAAGGATGAAAGCATTCGGAAAGCATGTAGGAATAAATAGGAATGCCAGGGAAGACAGTCAGCATGGTTAGTCTGGCAAGTTGCACGGAGCCCATTCTGTAGGTGTTCTGTATATTCTGCTTTTGATTTATCTGAAATTATTTAAAGGCAAAGATTTCTGAGAACACAGTGGACCTACTAAAGCTTGGTACAGGCTTGGTTTAGGCGGTCCTCTGAGCATTACCAGATCATTAACTTTCATGATGACACTTCACAATAGGTCTCTTATTAAACCCACTGTGCCAGATGCTGCACAAACACCAAGCCCAAAAGATCTCCACCCCAAAGAATTTACAAGTCTAAATAAACCCATATAAAGTGTATATACAGCAGATTTAACAACACTAGAGGACCCTAGAGCCAGAGTGCCTAACCCATGAACTGAGGCTGCATGAAAATGAAATTCATTTTACACATGTAGAAATAAATTTGGATCGCTCAGTCTTAGTCAAAAAAATGCCCCTTTTCAGACACAACAACTGCTGAAATGCCAAGGAACCTTTCCATACTGGCTATGAAAAAGGCACCAGAGGCACAGCAGCTCTTGTTCACTGCATTCATGGGCCCAGGAAAGCCACCACCTGTATATCCACATGGAGAATAAGAAACATCTATGGATCCAATTGGCAAAACAAGGCAGGAGTACCCAAAGACTGATGACGGGCTCATTCCTCTTTCCATAAGCAATTATTCCAGCATGCCAACATTCTGAACAAAACAAAACACCCTTCTAGAAGACTAATCTCAAAATCAAATATTGTGCCTAGATGTGACGTGAAAAAGCAGCATTCGCCAGGCCTTCTCAGAAGTTTGACCAGCCAAGGAAAGTGCAAAACTGAAGAAAAAAATTCTCTAAGACTCTAAACATCAGAATGGTGAGCTGGAAGGAGGATCTCACCAAAATCAAGGAATAATGGAGATTCTTCATAGTAAAGAGCAAAAGGAAGTGGTTCCAAAAAACAGTTTATCTAGAATTTTGCAAACTGTACTTCTCCATGCTTACTAAATATAGACATCTAACAGGATCAGGCAACTGCAGCATGTGCTGCTACAGAACATGTTTTTAGTAAGAGAAAAGACAAGTTTTCAGACAGACAACTGACAGACAGAAGCTGATTAATTTCTTTGTATGCGACTCTTACAATATAAACAGAAGGAAGCCTTTAATTACTATAGTACGAGTTTAAAAATAAAATAAACAAACTAACAAACCCCCCAAAACCAAGACAGACATTTCAGCTACAGCCAAGAAGATTCTGCATGATGCATTTAGATGAGACTTTTGTGAGCTAGGTTTTGTAGCAATTAAATTCTAAAACGAAGAGGAAAAAAAGGAAATTGAGAGACTCTGTAAGATCAAACGCTGGGAAAGAATCTGTGAGAAAAAGTGGTTTTGCAAAAATAGCAGTCACGAGACAGGTCACATTGTTAAGCTTGCAAAGCTCAAGACAGCACTGAAATTATTTTCTACTCTCTTGCTTAGGGTGCTTTCTTAGAGCACCAAGTATCTTTTATTATCATTATGACTAACACGACTGCAACTTGATAATAATCAGTACCAGAACCCAGAATTCCTGGCAGGAGAACACAGAAAGCTGCAGAAAGTACTCAGAATCCATTTTAAAATATGCATTTCTTGGCTAAGATGGGGTGAGAAGGATTTGTCTTTTTACTGTCTGAGTTAGCAGAAAATTCATAAGAGCAATAAGAAATTAAGTGCTTCAATTTTATAGCACTGTTTTGATTATAAAAATAGAATAAGTAACCAAAAACTCAATATTTAGATCACTATGTATTTACTGCACCTGATGCTATGAATACATCTGATAGCATGATCACATGCTTTATGGTTCCCATAAATATTCCTAATCCCTAAGAACTTTAGGTTATGCAAAATGGTATTTAACTTGCAAGACAAATAATCCCAGAGATAAATGATATTTAAAGTTTTTCCAGCAGGACCCTGCTACAAGACTAGACCTTCCAGCTATTCTTTCTCCTGATCATAGACTCACAGACTGGTTTGGGCTGGAAGGGACCTTAAAGATCATCTCATTCCAACTCCCTTTCCACTACACCAGGTTGCCCAAAGCCCCATCCAGACTGACCTTGAACATTTCCAGAAATTATTTCCATTTACGTTAACAGAACTCTGCATTTTCACTATAGCTAACTGCAAACCTTAGTGACCAATCAAGCAAAAAGAATTTTTTTAAGAAAAAGACTCCAAGAATACTTTTCAAATTTATCAGTGTGCATCCATTTTCACTTCAAATGTCTGAGTCACATTACATTACTGAAATGAGAATTTTAATAAGGTTACTATTTTGCTTCTGTCTCATTAGTTTTATTACTAATTGCAATGATTGATATCTATTGTAAATATTAATATAAGGCACTTACTTCAGGGTTACATTCAGGCCAAACTGTGATTCAAATCTACATTTTATTACATTTAATTGCATTTCTGTGATACATGGTTCAGCTATCAGATCTACATGGGACGTGCTAGGTCTTGAATTACTTGAATAGAGCTGCTAAGGAATTTAAGTATATTCAAGATTTTCCTTTCCCCTGGAAACACAGACATATCATATTACAGTAAAATCAGTCCTGGCTGCTTACTCTGTATTGCAAGGTGTAGCAGGAGATGCAGAATCTGAACAACTCATTAGAAACATGAGATAAGACTTTCACGCCTTTTTTTTCAGGGGGAGATGAAAAAGGAGGGGAAATTAGCTCAGGGTATTGTGTCTCTGCAATACCCTTCATTCAGAATTTCACAGCTGGAAGTTCACCACCTATGCAACAAGTTTGGCAGAAATACTGCAAGCTCTGAAGTTAAGAATCCACTACAACTGCATTTAGAAGGGGAATTGGAGAAAACAAGGCCAGCCTTGGCAGAATGTTTATTGACAGCATAGACTCTGAGAAGTTCACATCAACCCTTCCAGCCTGCAGATAAAGATTAACCCAAACCACAACTGTGTTCTTGTCCACTGTAAGATGATAAAGCTACTTTGGTTTGTCCTTGTAATGACTGTCCTTCGTTTCCAGCAACTGAACTTCTTTGCCCATGAAGATCTTCAGGAGGTGTGGGTCCTCTGTATAAGAAAAAAATCTGTGTGGCAATTTCTCCAGATACACTCACAATATGAAAGCTCTATGGCTTTAAATAAAAATGTGAAGAAGCCAGCAACAGGGAATAAATAGCCCTGATATAGAGTATATCAGGCATATTTCTTTTTTTTTTTTTTAGAATAGGTGCATTAAAAACAAAACAAAAACAACCAAAAAAAACAACCAAAAAACCCAACCAAACCAAAAANNNNAGGTGCATTAAAAACAAAAACAACCAAAAAAACCAACCAAAAAACCCAACCAAACCAAAAAAAAAAAAACAAAACGAAAAAAACCAAAACAAAAACTAACCACAACACCAAAAACACAGCATGTCAGCAACATTTTCATAAAAGATGTTTAATGCACTTGAAATGGATCTCTATTCAACCTTTATGCCTATTTCACACATTTCATACACTACCAGTGGAATACAAAGCTGCTGCTATGTGAATTGCTCTTTTACTGCATGGAATATGAGGCCTAATAAAATCCTCCTGTTAAAGTTTTGTCTTCCAATTTAAAATAGGGATTAGTGCTCTCAAGAGAAAACCAATAAACATTTTCTTTGAGTTCTAGATCATGAGATTTGTTTCCTGTCTCAAAGGCGGTGGATGCCAATAACCTTGATTCCTGTTGATAAGGGCTTGAGAGGAACTTGTATTAAAGATATTCCCATCAGAGTATCTTACTTCACAGCTGAAATGAGAAGCACTGAAGGCCAGCAAGAAAAGCTGTCTCTCCTGGGAAAAGGATTTGATTGTGGCCATTTGGGATGATATGAGCGATCAACACGCACAAGCTGTTTGTATGATTTCAATACTTCTCATTCAAAGGGGCCGAGATTTACATCACCTGGGTAGATGCTGGGTGCACTCAGTGTCTAAAATAAAATCAACAGTAGGAAGAGGTCTCTGCATCGCCTCTGCAGGAAACACTGTTCAGCCAACTAGTGAAAAAGAACAGCAATTCTCTTTGGACTTCAAAAAAACCTCTCAAAGCTCTCATCTCTGCTTCCCATTTCACCTAAGTTCTTGCAAATATTACAGTTCCACATTAATGAAATGCAACCAGAGAGAAATTTTAAGTGATCCTTCCTCTGTGTGTGTGTATATACACATACACATAAATATATATAAAGCCTTACAAGTAGAAAGAAAAAAAAAACCTTTCAATTCTACACATGCTTTAAAAGTGTCTTAACTACCTAATTACTCTGTAAAAGTATCTAAGAGCTCTAGGCAATGCAATACTAAGACACATGTTTAAGTCTATTGTTCTAAGGAATAAAAATATATTTAGGACCTATAGCATGTGATGAGTTAAAAAAAGAAAAACAGCCAACCATAAAAAAAAACCAAAACCCTGAACAGCTCCTTTGTGTCTGCAAATAAGCAGGTTCTTTGGACTCCTGTCCCATGATCCATACCTTGTGACAGCTTCAAGTCACTAGCCTCTGTTTGCATGAGAAATCTGTTTAAAGAGAACATTTCAAGAGACAGTAAATCACTGGGTATGGGAAACTGTGTTTTTCTCAACATGTGAGCCAGGTCCCTTTGGGAAGATATTGGCAAACTATGTCAAGAGAGAGTTTCTATGCAATTGGTGTGGTTTGTGCCTCTGCTAATTCCTGCTGCCCACACTTCCCCCAGTGCTAACCCCACAAAGTGGGACTAGCTTCTGAGCCTGGGAGAAGAGGAATTGCATCAAGATGTGCACTGTTGAAACCATGCTCACATTTGGATTTTTATTTTCTCTGAATATCTGAGGCATGCAGGATGCTTTCCTCGCAAACAGGGAAGTGAAGCTAAGTCCAAGGCCATGTGCACTGGCAACGCATCTCCTGAACCAATGAGACCTTCTGCTCTCCAAAGCTGAACCACTGCAGGCAGGATGAAGCTTTTCAAGGCTAAATTGTTTTGTGGAAAGTTTCTGTCTGCCAGCCTCTGCCCACTGCTGCAGGGAGGAGATGCTGGCAGGCTGTGCAGACAAGCTGGGTCCTTAAGCAGCAGGAGCCACAGTTCTGCCTGGGGATATGGGGCCAGGAAGCTTGTTCAGGCTTGGAACCGAGCCACATTATAATGGCACCTGACAGAATATTGCAGTGATTTTGTTACCTACATCAGCCTTCTCTCCAAACGCTTACGTTCCCTTTGCTGAGGTGCAGAAGCCCTTCTGATTTTCTGCTGGGGTTCAGTACAACCCACGAGCATATGGTGCGATTTTACCCTACAACATTCTATCCATGGCTAGTTTGTTTTTAGAACTGTAAAAGGTGATGTGTCTCTTGTTACAAAACTGCTTTACTCATCTCATCTGCCTGACACAAGAACTGGCCTAGGCAATTGGGATTACTGCTAATGATGCACTTACCACCAACACACAGATTTCTGTCCTCACCTTTCCTGGCTTATTTATTTCAGTCTTTGCTAAACCTAAAGTGGAGCATTTCCAACTCTATACAGCTATACACAGTATAAATAAGGATGCAGCTGGGTTGTGACCTCTTCATATAATGAGGAAATACTGTTATTCTGCCACAGAATTGTACTACCATGAGCACCAGGATGATTTAGCCCTTCCCCTTTTCACCTTTGCAATACAGACAGATCACATTTTTAAGTAAACACCAATATTTTATAAAAATTCCTCTTTTTCCCTCTTACTCCTTTCACATTCTGAAATTCTTTGCCTTTTCTCTGTCATATTGGCTGTTATAACCAGTATCATCTGCTGTGTCACTTCTGGGTGAACTAGAACAGCAAGCCAGCTGCATTTGCCAAGGAAAACCATACCTACCCAGCCAAAAAACCTTCCAGATCTGTATCTCAGCATTAAAGCTGGATAACAAGACAGTGCTTATCTATTACAGTAGACAACAAATAGATGCAGTCTAACCATGTCTGCTGAAATTGTAGATTTTTGTGTTCAAAAATTCTTATCTTTCAAAATAATAAGTGCTGCCAACAGATTCAGATGGTAAAAGTATTTTCACATGAGAGTAAACTTACTGATCATATTGATCAAAGCAAGCATCTCTGTACTTGAATTTTGGAGCTGTTGTTTTCTGTGTATGAAAATGCTAAAGAAAAAGCTGCATTGTATCTATCAGAATTCTCAACTGCAATACCAAAATCCCTTGCTTGCGGTTTCACAGTGGGGCTTAGAGATAGCTGTGAAAGCTTACAGCTCTTCCAGGCAGCGGAGAAGGCATTAAAGACTGGCTTTCTGAAACATTGAAAGGGACGGCAAGCCGGAAGACAGACAGGAGGAGTAATTCTGAATGCCTATTTGTATGCACTGCAAATACTTTCATGCAGTTTTCCTCGTGCCAATAGTCTTAAGAGACAGCTCAAGTGAAGTGAAGCCAGCTGTGCCAGACCTGGCAAGAGCATCCCAGCCAGAGTTCCATGCCCAGATGTAAAACATAAGATATTGTCTGTGGAAATTTAGTTTGCAAACAATTATTAAGGGAGCTTCCTAATACACTGGTGAGCAATGCACACACACTACACAAACCTACAGATCACACTGTGTGCAGACCTATAAAGCTGGTGCCAAATCTGTGGTTTTCCTAAAGATATCAGCTCTAATTTTTAGCCTCAGGGCAACTACTTCACACCAGATGTAACAATTCAAGGAACAACTGCTAGGGAAGAGGATAAAGAAAAATTGAAAAGGTCCATATGCAAGTTAGTTACTGGTATCACGAGGATCAGATGAGAAAGATCATTTACAAGCCAAGTCCCCAAACAGATGACGTTCAACAATAATGTGAAGTCAAAGACCAGAGACTGAACTGCAGAGTCAAGTCGTGCCAGGGAACTGAGAAGTGGCTGATGCAGAAGAGTAACCAGCAGCAATTAGTACGGCAGCCTACACAAGACGCTGCCCTGATACCTGTTGGTACCTGGTATATAGACACAGGGAGATACTGAGCATTCTGAGATGCTGCAGAACCACAGTGTGGTCTGATATGAGGCCCTGACGCAAGTCTATGCATGAGGTAAAACTCCTGAACTATGAATGGAGATTTTTTCCTTTACTTATCCAAAAATTAAAGAATAGTCATAATTCATTAGTAGCCTTTGGACTGAAGAAAAATTTACTTGCAATGGAATGAGAAGTCTCTGCTCACTGTATATACACACATACTGAAAAAACAGTATTTTTAATACTGCTGTACTAATGTTCACCCCTTGATGACAATGTCATAAGACTTCACAATACATTAACAGAGCAAACTTACTTTTGGATGATGTTGAAGGTGGTCCCACCAGATGTCCCTCCAAAGCAGTCACCTCTCATTCTCCAACTTTTTAGCTTACTTACCAAATGATCAATTGCTTTATTTGGTGGTTCACACAAGCTCTACATAGCCTGACAAGTCATGTCCCTCAGGATATTGTTGCAATTAAACCCAGAAGGGTGTTTTTAAGCTAAAAACTTCCAGCTGAGACTGCTGTTTCCACTATTTTTTTATGCCAGGTGGACAAAGATAAAGGCTGAGTAAGGACACTAGTGCAAGTGATCAGTAAGGCCAGTCAGGAAGATTGAAACACAAGGAGAGCAGCTGAAACCAGCTGAATACATCTTTCAGTGTAATACTAACTAGGAGAGGAAAATGCAGATAGTATTCTCTTAGCCACCAGAAGGGAGTGAAAAAGCATTAGAAGGTCTTCTGACAACATGAAGCATAAACAGACTGAGCAATTAGTGTTGGCTCATCAATATATCTACCAAAGGAAACTAATGCTGCTGAGTCTGGAGTAGTTCAATAGCAGTTCAGTCTACTGATCTAGTTAATAATTTTGCTTCTGTTTGCAGGTTTTGCAGGACTGTGTTCTCAGTAAGGTCACCCCAATCTAGGGAAGTTTCCATAATACATAAAAGGGTTTTTTGGGGGAATGCACCATGTAGATACAGTGCAGACCTCAGTATCTCCAGTTAGTCGGGTAATGGCTACCAGTTGTGTGCTGTTGTTCTGTGGAAGGTAATTAGATTATTCTTAGTGATTAAAAACATCATACAACAAAAACTCTCTCTGGATTCTCTGAAAGGAAGGAGATAAACCATCACACGGGGATGCAGGGAGGAAAGCATGGTAACTCCCCAGCATGTTTCATTCACAGCACTGGGGTATCAGATCTGAAGAACTGGCAGAATAAACCCAGAGTCTCAACTTATGGAAGCCTTCAAGAAGCTTTTTGCAATCTAACCATGATGCCTTTGCTCTTCCTCATACAAGTGGGCAGATATACACACCTTCTGCACATGTGATGGGCTAAAGTAGTTAAATTCCTATAAGTAATAAAAATAATAGAACTTCTAGTTTTGCTTTCAAACACTTACTTAAAAATGCAGATATATGAACTGGTGAAAACAGTCTCTGCACCATTAGATGCTACTGTTCCTTTATCTTCAAGGTCTTTGATGTTGTATTGTTATGGATGAGGAGTTAAAGAATGTTAATTACTGCTGATACATAGCAGCAACTGCTGCTTCTTGAATTCCAATAAAACCCTTTGATATCAATGTATGAATATTATAGAAGGCATTGTCCCATTGAAGTGACTAAAAAGAGTGGCAAAAGAGGAAACCATGTGTAGATCAGCAGGCAAGTAGGATGAGTATGCAGCAAAGGAAGCTACCGTAACGCTTGTCAACTCTGTCCCTTTTGATCTAGGTTACTCAAGAAAGGCAGAGGCACAACCTCACATGCCCAGCAACAGGGAAGAGCGGGAATTCTTTGGGAAGGAAAGCATCTGGCACACAAGGATAGCTACTTTAATGCAGACTGCTCAGAAGGAAATAGAACTTCAGACAGAAAGGAAAATTTTGAGAACTCTGTATAAAACAGATTCCAACAGTGGCTGGGAAAGTAGAAAAAGGTTCTTATCTATATTGACCTGGGACGAAGGCAGGGCAGAAGAACCTGACTGAGGCACATTATCTGTCTATTCTCAGAGAAAAGGGAACTAAAGACAGCACCCCATATGTTAAAAATTAAGAGGATGAAGTCCGTACTACAAGGATCAAGCAATCAGTTTATGCTTTGATAACTGTTTTAACCACTACATCCACAAGGTCTGCAGCTTTTGCCTTTGCTGCGAGCTCTACTGAGGTACTTTTACATTTTAACCATGTATCCAAGTGCCTATTGGTACTGAAGCAGGACCCCTGCCTGTGTGGCCCACTTACCTGGGGAAATCTGGTGGGCTGCCCACTCCCCACAAGAGAAGTCCTCACCACATTTCAGACCAGTTCTGACCCATAGCTCAAGTCCTGTTGAACACAGCAAGTGCACAGCCAGAGCTTCAAGCCACAGTCTCCTCTGGAGAAAGGGCAATAAGGGACCTCCCCCTTCCTTGTACTGCCTTGTACGTACTAGCAGAGACCACAGGGCTGTGGCAGCATGACCATCAGGTCAAGGGCCTACTGCTGACTTGGCAGTCTCATGTTCTTCCAAATCCAGCTGTACCCTACACTCCTCAAGGACCCAGTACCCGTTTTTTTCTAAGCACTTACTTGCTTTTCTGTCCAAAGCAGCCCAAATCCCCAGTATTTACATGTTCTTCCACTAGGAGCCCCTGAGTTTCCACCAACACCCAGCTGTCAAATACCCACACAATGTGTGATCTCAGTACACACAACCAGTCTCACAAACCCATTTTTAGTGCCACCCACCTCCTGGTGACTAAGTGCTCCATCCACGGATAGCTTTCCTGTCAGATGCCTCTCATCTCTCCCACTTGTTTGCAGGAGAGGTCAGTCAGGGGCTGTATCTCTTGGACACTTCCACAGGTCTGATGTCTCCCGTCCCTCCCCTACATGTACAATATTTTGAGCAAGATTCACTGATGAAAATTCAAACTTTTATTATAAACTCACTTACATACAGATAGATTTTACTCCATAAACCCAGATAGAAAAACATGAATAGTATTTGACAGTAATTTTTTTTATTTACCTAGAGAAAAAAAAATATAATCTTTTTAACTGTGGGTGGATGAGGATGTGTGTTGAAGTGATATTTTCCCAAAGTAATCTTAACAAGTATAGCATTACAGCTATTTATAAAATTAAATTCTATGGCTGACAGTTTCTCTGCGAGCTCAATGCTTCCTATGATTAAGATCACTTTGCTGGAAGTCAGAAGTTCTATACTAACAAAGTCACAGATGGAAACTGAAGTATACCACTAAAAAGTATTGATATTCATCACTACTAGCTCAGATTAAAATAGCTAACATGCTCTCCCAAAGGTGGACAGGTTATCAACAGCAAGAGTGAATAAAAAACAAAACTGGATATATTTCAAGATACAGTAACAGGAATCCCCAATCCCAGGTACAAAAACAATAACATGCTCAGGCTGAAGTTTACTACATAAACCCATGCCAATATTTAATACAAGCTATGCTTCTGCTAACAGAACCTATTGAAATTATGATTATGGAAATTCAGGTATAATCATAATTGAGGCATGTTTTCATCATAAACTGAGGCCATGCTCATGACAAACGACAAACATTCCATTTCTTTACTGGTCAGTGGGACATGGTCATGATCTCACTAAAAAGTCATTAAATTAGTTAAGCTAGGCTAAAGGAGATCTATATCTGTTCAGAGGTTTTTAGTTTACTTGTTTGCTAGCTTGATTTATTGATTTATTTACAACTGGATATGGGAGGCAGGGGAACACTTTCCCCTATTATTTGTCAGCATCTAGTTTTGGCCAGATATAAGTCTGTTGCTGCAAATCTCAATGCCTATCAGCAGTGCAGCCCCGCCCTTCATGCTACACACAGTCCTGTATCAATTTTTCTGAGTCTGGGTTTCTAGTGGCTGTCATCCATTAATTAATAAGGGCAGAGGACAAAGCTGATGACGACAAAGACAGCAAACAAATTAAAAAGATTCCGACTTTCAATGAAAGGAAAAAAAGATTACATATGAGTGAAGATCTATAAAAACAGGTATCGCCTTAGATAAAATTATCTAAGAAAAAAAATTACCTACAAATACCTTCAGTATCTACAATGCTTAGAGCATTTACTATAGTACATATCTGCATGCACAAAGGAATGATAGAGATTCTTATTTTTACTCTATGTAAAACTGGTAAGATTGAGAACAACAAATCTTCATGTCTAGTCATCTATGATCAGAAGTTGTTCCCAGAACTTTAGAGGTGACTGTTTTTATTAGCATACAATTAACATCCCTTCTAAACATACAAGTCAGAGACTTTATAGACACGTCTCTCAAGAAAAATCATATTCAACATATTCCAAAGTCGGAGACTAGAACCAGTCTATCTGGTCATTTAACCGGCAATTAGCCTGATTTTAAAATGCAGAAGATAATCTCTTCTTCCATAGAATTCAGTAGAAAATGCAAGTTATCAGCATTCAGGAGATGTAAATTGTTTCTGTTTAGCAACCTAAATTAATTTGAAAATGTTTAACCTGCTGGGCCCAAACCTTGAGTAAATGACTTGTGACTTGAACAACATCTTCCAGAACATAATTAAGAACATTCACTGGTAACAGAGCACTTAACAAGGCAACAGGGAGCCTATATGTAGCTGACAAACAGGGAACTTGCAATTATTAAGTTGTAACTTCACACAACCTACAAGCAATAAGCTGGACACGAAGACCAACCGAAAAAAAAAAAAAAAAGGGAAGAAGGCAGGGAGAAGATTTGCTGCAAGGGAAGGTATTTGGAGAGATTTTATTATTCATAAAGTGATCATTATTTTAAAGTCAGGATCTCTACTCCATCCTCTGAGCTCTTCTCTCTTACGCTTCACTATAACCAAGCCTTCTTACCATATTCTTTTCTATACCAAAAGGCAGCAGCCAAAGCAATACCAGCACTACTAACAAAGCACATTTACAGCAGAACATGAACTGCTGGACTTTGGGGTTTGCAGAGCAAAAATATCAAAGGAAGAAATGTACCTGGCAATGAAAACTGCTGCTACTGATTAACAGATAGACAAGCACAGCCTCCCCTCCAGAGATCAGCAGACTTCCACAAAGGCTTTCAGAAAGTTGAAAAACACACCTCAAGGCATAGAGCAAAAATCAAACCTGTGTCTGTCCCCTCGAACACTTCAGGCTCTGCCGAAGTCTTCTCCACTCCCACCAATGCAATGCATCAATGATTCCCAATATTGTCATCAATACTGTATATTGAAATTCTGCTTTAACTGGTGGAGGGAATGAGCCTTGCCTTAGACTTCCCACAGAAAGCTCAAATGTTTGCAGTTGCAGGATAAAATGTATTTCTAAGGTCATATGGACAAATCTGTAATAGAGAGAGATTGTTTATTTTCATATGCAATGTGAAAAGAAATCAATAATTACTCTACAAAGTACACTACATATGCCAGTAATGGAAAATTTAATTGGGCAGCCACAAAACAGAACTGTAAATTCAGGACAAATCCTACCAGGACCCAGCATCTCACACTGTCATGCTGAATGTCCTTGTTCTCACTGACGCAATTCTTCAGGCATCCTTAGTTCAGTTTTCCATCATGAACCTCTTTTTATTTATTAAATAGTGCTCCAAAAGTTCATTAACTAATACTTGTAAAAAGTTTTGAAGATGAACATTAGTAGATAGTGATGACTGTTATTATCCAAGAACAGAGTAGGAGTCATCAAGTGTCTAGCAGATTTGTGCTGCACAATAAAAGCTTTACAAATTCTTTCCCATCTCTCTAAACATTCTCCCATATCATGAAAAAATGTTGCAGGAAGGACATACTACTTGTCAAGCTCTTCCAATGCTATTTACTGATACCAAAACATAATACCAAATAGGGTTGTGGGGAAGAAAATATTTCAAAAATAGAAAGTTATTCTTCTATTTAAGTCTAGCACAAAACTTCTACTGAAAATGTACATTTTGAAAATACTGATGGATAAAAGCACATCAATCTTATATTGGACTGAGGTTGTGTTTTGTTCTACCAGTCTGTTAATTCTGTTCATGGGTGACATGCATACATATCTCTGCCTCTATAACAAAACTGAAACAGATTTGCTTTAGTTGTCACTTTATTACAACATAAAAAGCAATGATAAAGCAACACATCTGTTGACAAAACATATAGGAAAATGTTCTTGTTGCTGCAAAGACCCAAACCATACAAGCGCAAGATGATTTCTCACTGCAGCAAGACCACACGGATGGACAAAGAACAATCCTAATTTAAGCTGATCTGTAGGCAGGCAGCTCTTCTCCAGCAGTAAGGACTCAGGATTTATCACAATTCCCTGTCTGTTCTTTAAATAGAGAGTAAAATGGTACAGAAACCTGAAAATGCATCTCCCAGCAATGGCAGCTAATTACCATTCAGGCTCCGGCTCCTATCCCAGCTGCTCAAGGATAATTACCCTTAATGAAAGTGGTGGTGCAGGCTTCTTGGCTCTGTTAAGTTGCCTTAGAATAACAGACGGCCAAAGACATTTGGCATTCAGTACACCTTGCCACAGAGGAACACTATTGATCCACACGCCATGGCATCACATTCAGACTGAGAAATTCATTTGTGAAAAACATGTCATACACTCAAAAGCAGAGGAAAACATCACTCCCCAAAACCAGACAGCTCCTCTGTGCCAAGACTGTCTGAAGAACAGCCTGCCCACAGGACAGCACAGCTCCTTAACACAAAGCCATTTGAGGAGACAGACAAGTAAGGCTTTAGTTTACAGAGTGGTTAGGACAGATGAGGGTGCTAACAGACACAGCAAGGTCAGGTGTCGTTGGGGCAGACCCTGGTCTCTTTGGCCATTACAGTTATACTGTACAAAACATTTCTCCCCATGGTAAAAACATGTTTTCGTCAACAGGGTTTATTCCAGCTCAAATTTCCCTTCAGCTCTGTATTTGCTTTTTTGGTAAAACATCCAGTGAGTATCCTATCACTAGTGATGTTCCCCAGGAATCAGTGTTGGGCCTGGTCCTGTTCAATATCTTTATTGATGACCTGGAAGAGGGGATTGAGTGTACCCTCAGTAAATTAGTGGACTACACCAAGTTGGGCAGGAGTGTTGATCTGCTGGAGGATAGGAAAGATCCGCAGAGGAATCTGGACAGGCTGGATTGATGGGCTGAGGCCAATGGTAGGAGGTCAACAAGGCCATGTGTCAGGTCCTGCCCTTGGGTCACCCCAGGCAGTGCTACAGGCTGGGGGCAGAGTGTCTGGAAAGCTGTCTGGTGGAAAAGTTCCTGGGGGTGCCAGCTGACAGTGGATGAACATGAGCCAGCATGAGCCAGGATGGCCAAGAAGGCCAATGACATCCTGACTTGGATTAGGAATAGTGCGGCCAGCAGGACTAGGGCAGTGATTGTCACTCTGNGCTGCTGAAGGGTCTGGAACACAAGTCCTACAAGGAGTGGCTGAAGGGATCGGGGGTGTTTACTCTGGAGAAAAGGAGGCACAGAGGAGACATTATTGCTCTTTACAACTACATGAAAGGAGGCTGTAGCCTGGTGAGGGTTGGTCTCTTCTCCCAGGCAACTATTAACAGGACAAGAAGGCATAGCCTCTAGGTGTGCCAGGAGAGGTTCAGACTGGACATCAGGAGGAATTTCTTCACTGAAAGTTTGTTAAACATTGGAATGGACTGTCCAGGGAGGTGTTGGAGCCACTGTCCCTGGGGGTGTTCAAGAAACAACTGAACATGGCACTTAGTGTAATGGTCTAGTCAGCAAGGTGGTGATCAATCAAAAGTTGGACTCTGATCTCAGAGGTCTTTTCCAAACTAAATGATTCTGTGATTCTTTCTTACAGTTTCAGCTCTAGAAAAAATGGTATCAATATTTCATGATCAAGATTTTTCCTTGGATGGCTTTTCCTTACACATGCTACACAGCAAATGGCTGCATAATATTTGCCTATGGTTTTGAGAAGGAATGATCCTCATTCGGTCTAGCAGAAACAGCAGAAAAGTAATGCTCGCCCTCCTTTTCTACACAGCTATTATCAATACAGATAAACCAACCTCAAGATGCAACTTTGCATGACAGAGCTTGGAACTGATAGGGAACATTTCCAGAACATTTTTGCAGGGAGAGAAGCAGTCTCCACAATCAACAGAAAAAAGCAAATATTATACAATTTCATCTTACTTTGAGTTTTTCAAACAAAATGTACCTTTTTATGTTTTTAAGCCTTGAAAATCTATAATTAATTACTGTAATACCAAGACAGAGAAGAATGACACAGAAATGAAGATATAGACAGAAAAAACGGGAAAAGATACACTCTTAGACAAAATGTGAAGAATAGAGGACCATCAATAAGGTGAATTGATTAACTGAAGAGATGTGAAAAAATAGTTCCAAAGAATAAAAGAAATAAGGAGTTTCTCTGACAGCAGGAAGACTTTCTGATTTGCCAAGGAAGTGGTCATCAAGATGAAAGCACAGGAAGCTGGGAAAAGTGAAAGAGAAAAATGCAAATTAAGAATGTGGAAGATTTGGGGAACCTCTCCAGCTTTTTAATTTTTTTGAATGTGAAAATCATCAAGTTTTATTGTTATTGAGATGAAATTACATTTTTGCCTTTAAGTATAAAAAAGAAAAGGAACGAGGAAAGGAATAAGTACTATGATGAACAGCTATGAACATAAAGTCAATAAAAACAATGGTTGAGAGAATATCCAATCAATACACAAACTAACGTTAGAAATAATGTTTTGGATATAACACTACTTACTTTTTTCAGTTTGCATATGATAAGCCTCAGTAATGCTGAAATTTATCTTTATTTGGCAGTTACATATTACCGGCCAATTTTATCCCTGTCTTTGGAAAAATCAAGTACTTCCTGGCAATACAGACTATAGGAGTCCCACAGTTCTTTTGATGCAACACTGCAAGTTTTGCATTGTCGCTGTGCTGGTTGACAGTCGCATTCAGAGTTTGCCTAGAGAGATGCCTAAGTTGATGGTCTTTAATTCCACAGAATTTGAATACCGCATTGCTAACTTATACTTCACAAACACTGAGAAATATGTAAAACCCCAGAGACTTTAGGTTCCTACCACAGCTGAATTTTAACATCCTAAGTTATGAGTACACATTGTCACTCAGAGGTTTAAAGAATACATAAGTGATTTGTAATTAAAGTTAAATAAAAGTCTTCTGTGCTAAGGCCCACAACAAAAATGGAAACAAAATCAGAATCACTCTTGGTGCTCCTTCCAGTATCTGAATAATAAGTGGTCTCAAAGCACTGGATGACCTCATTAAGAAGTGGCATGATTAAATTGTGAAGCATTTCACTATACATAAAGCATCTGCAGACAATGTTGTACAACAGAAACTAATTTAAGTCTTAATACCATAGATCACTGATATGGTAGGTTTGTCTTTGTTGACTTTAGGAAATTATGTGAATGCTATTCCAAATCCCACACCTGTGCTTCAGGCAAACACCTTGTGCTTAGAGCATTTCAGGGTGCCCACACAGACACACACAGCCCTGTTTAGAAACAACTTGCTCTGCACTGGTAGTACTCACACTTAAGTCTTTTTCTTTCTCTTAACAAATCTGTCAACTGGCTGATAAAACTTTCTTTGCTGTTACTTGGAGATTAACAGTTTATCTAAGATTCTTCTCAATTACAGCATAAAAGAACTCTCCAAGTCCTCATACATTCATTCACTCCATCCATCTAATATGACGCTCCCTGCTCTGGTGAGGAAGGAAAGAGGATCTTTACACTTGCAGGTTCTGCACGCAGGGTGATATGTGACATTGCCACCTAGTTCTCCATAAAGATCACCCACTCCACTGCACTCAATTTGCTTCCCATCAACTGTAACAACCGTTACTTATTTCTCTACTCTAGGGGAGAAAAAAACAACCTTAACTAAATTGGGGCTGCTGGTAGGAAGCCATGAAGCCCAAATAACAAGGAGACCAAACGATTTTTCTTTTAACCTTGTTCCCTCCTACAGCCCTACCACAAAGCCCGGTGATCTGAGAAGTGAGATGTAACCTGCAGATCTCTGCACTGTGCAGCTGGCAGTGAGTTCTCCCTCAAAGCCCTTACGTAGGTACTTACTGCTTCAGTCACAGCCTGGTCTGATCTGAATGGCAAGGGATGAAAATTAAAGGATCAACAGTGTTCAAAATTACAGTCTTCTGTGTCAGCTAAGTGTAAGGCAAGGCAATAGCTCCAGTCCACTCCAATTAGTTTAATTCCCACTTGGAGAGCATCCACCCTCCATCTCAGGGAACAGCTCTGCTGCCTTGTTGCTATGCCAGACTACTTGGCCTTCTTACATGATGATATACATGGAAAAGGATGATTTCGAGGATACAAACCACAAGGTGCACAGTTTATTTTACTACAAAAAAGTCACGGCTTTGTCAAGGATTCTGAACTCCCCCACACAAGTAGGTTAGTCCTGTTTCATGACAATACCTGAGCCTAATTTATCATTTTAATTATTGCTAAAAATCAAATAAGCAGCACATTATTTCTGTCTCCTGAGAGAGACTGCAATTTACATCTCCAAAAATAATATAATTCACAGCAAAATTGAAGTCCCAAAGTGTATAATAATTTTCTAAAACATACCACCACTGTCAATCAACCAAAGCCTATCTAAACCATTCTCTAATGCACCAGATAATTTAAACACTAAAACAGCCTTTAAAATCCCATAGAATAAATACAATACCTCATCCAAGACAAAGTGATTATCATTTTCATTTCACTCCTTAGACAGTTCCTAATAGGGCCTATTCTCCTAATATATGTCTGCAACATTCATTAAGGATAATGAGAACAATGTACATGAATCAAAAGGCGGACTACACTTCCCGTGTTCTGGTAGGGACCAGACCACGACCTCCCTTGCCACACAATTCTAGAATAGTTCAGCTGAGCACAGTTACTCCAGACCTTGACAAATGAAAGCAGACCAGAATCTTGCCCTACATTGATAGTATTTACATAATACTAACAAAATCAAATATTTAAGGAAATAGCTTGAAAGAAACATCAGAAATCTTTGTGTAATACAGAGATATAAAGGAAAATATTGAGACTAGCTGAAGCAAAGAGAATACAAATCTAGTGCAAGTTTATATATTAATAGACAGGTGTATTTCTAGATAACCTAAAAGTAGATATGAGTTATTCCACAGCTGCTGGTGGTGTCCTTCTCCTTAGTGTTCTGAGTTGCAATATCAATTTAAGCCAGCCTAATCTTCTATAATAGATGCTGGTTCCCAAATTAAAACACATAGCCCCCTGCAACACAGGCACTGGACAAATGCTACCTGTAAGCAGCAGACTCTCCCGTACAGTTGTAAAACCAGTGCCCAGCACTGTGCCATTATTATAATCAATCCATAGCCCAGAGATACCAAGCAGAAATACACCAGCCTAACTGACAAGGTACTCTTCGACTGAAGAGTCTTATACAGAATCCCATTACACTCGGGCCAGGAAAATATATAAGGAGCAAGAAATCTTCATGTGATATGGGGGAAAATTACTCTTTCTTGCAGACTGAGCTACTCATGTCACCTTTCATTTATTTAACACAGAAATTGGTACCAGAACTAGCAGACTGTGATGCAACATTTCATTTGTGGAGCCATGGTGTTAGCAATGGTTCATTGAGATAATTTCTCATAAACTACCACTAAAGTAGTCTTTGTAATTATGTGGGGCAATTAAGCATAAATTAAGTTACCAAAAATGACATTGGGCAAAAACATTTGCATGGATTAACTCTGCTGACCCCTGTGACTTTACATAGGGAAGAATCTAGAGTTAACAAAAAATATGACTTGATGGGCAACTTGGAGGTACGCAGGAAAAAAAATATTTTAATCCTATTTAATTTAAAATACATTTATTAAAGGCATTCATCCTAATCCAGGGTCTTTTAAATTTTTTTACTGAATATCAAAATATACTGAATTAGAAAAGCCATTTTAAAACCTTCCCAAATTGAAACGAAGGCATTAGTACACATGTGGCAGAGTCCCACTAGAAATGCTCTTGTCCTGTTGCAAACAGCCCCTTCTGCTGAAGAGCAAGGAAGATAATTTGGTCCTTTTTAAAAAAACTCTGTACGGATTATAAGAAAGTTGATTTTGTTTCCAAATGTTGATGGTTTATGACATGTGCCTCCACTGTACATTAATATATGCTCTAAACTATCTGCAGAAAGCTGAACATCAGAAGAATCAATCTTTCAGTGTAAAAACTTAATGAATACATTGAATCATTTCTCTGTCTTCCTTGTCTGTTTCCCTGTGTCTATGTTGCCTATGTCTATATTCAAAAGGGATGGCTGCCATAATTTTGAAATGCAGATATAATATTTATAAAATAAAGAACAAATGTTTTCTAAAAATGTGTATTTCTGATACTTTTTTTGATTTTTTTAAGATTCCATTAAAAATACCACATTAAAAATAAGCTTCCTCTTTCTCCTTAAGAGAAGAGCAGATAAAACTAAACGTCTATTTAGTTTGATCTAAAACCAGCACAAGGTAAACAATATGCATTTACAAACTAAAAAGCAAATGTCTGTCTAGTAAGTTAAATATCATAAGCACTAGAGAAAAAGCCAAAGTGGTTTCCCTCTTAAAAGATAAACACTTTCTGGTCCTATGCCACCAAAGTCAATGGAAATCTGCCAGATAGTATTAAGGCAATAGTTTTTAGAGTCCCCAAGATAATAAAAATACTTATATTCAGTCATTGGCACTTTGTTTAAATCCACAAATAAATTGGTACTTTGGTACAGTTGAAAGCATTTGTCAAAAAATTAATATAATCACCAATTATCCTTTTAAGAAATTGTCCTGTATCAGTTAGGAAGCCTTTTCCCTTCTCCTGTAAGAGCAGCTTCACTTGCCCTGTCAACAGAAATCACATATAAGTGCTCAACAGATCTTACTGTTCCAGGGAGCAATCTACAAAATCCTCACTTTCATGAGCAGGTTTCATGAAATATTTTCATGTCTTTAGGCTCCCTATTACTCTCATTTTGATTACAGCTGCTGCTATGTTTGTGTATTAAATGTACAGGGCTCAGAACATCATCAGACGTATGTATACTTCTAATAGTATGAACTCTGCTTTGTTCAAGAAGTGTTTGTTATGAGCCACGGAGATTTTCACCCAGAGTTTTATCTTGTTGTGAAGATTCTGTGTGTTTCACAAGAAAAATGGGTAATAGGTTGATAATGGCGTGCAATGCCAATTTGATGACTGATGAGAAAAAATAGTGTGTTCAGAATCAAATACCATCCCTAGAGACTTCCCATAGCACGTATAGAGTAGTTTGGGACTGGCTTCATGATTTCTTCAGCTATTTTCCATTCCTCCTAACAAGAGCAGGATTGACAGATGTGAACATTTAACACACTTCAGCTTTTCCTTATGACCTCTGGTAGGGCCACCCCTGTTCTTTATTATTATGGTACGTGCAGAAGCTGTGTGTTGACTGAAAATCATTTGTGGTGACTTAATTCATGGATGGATTCTATTCTATCCTTGCTCTGATCTGTTCTATATCCACAAATAGCTGAAGACATTCAACACCTTCTACCTCTCCCTGATTTACCTCCAAGGAGAAGCTACTCAGGAACTGCCAATATAAGGCTCTAGCTTCTCTCTGATTTATTCACTTGCTAGAAAGGTATATCAAGTTTCTAAACACTCAAACACAGGAGTTCCAACAACACAGAGAAAATAAATTCCATCTTTGACCTTTTCTAAACTGCTCTTATAGCATCATTCTGTAAGACTGAATTTATTATTCTACTCAATATATTCCATTCAATGGCTGCAAGACATTAGCTAGGATTAAAATCAGGTCAACAGCCCTAAGAATAAATAGCACTTTAACCTGAAGAATACAAAGGCACCAAAACACCCCAGAATAGCCATAACTGATCTGTTTGCTCTGAGATTCAATATTCTTCATGGCAAGCTGATGTTCCTCTTGCAGTTTTTATGAAGAGTAACAATGAACACCATTTAAAAGATCGATATTTATAGAAGAACATGATGAGGTCATGACAGGCTTTAAAGGTGGAAATGACATTACTGCATGACATGATAATACCCAAGGCCTCTGGGTATGATATGACATGATAATAACCTGGGCACTACTGTGTTAGTTATTTTACAAAGAATAGGAGCTAAATTGAGCCATCACTGGAAAAAATATATTAAATATAAAGAGCGATAGAGAATAGGCCAGAGCCCCAGGGTCACAGTGTCCCACATGAGAATTTGAGTCCACACAGTTGATCAATTTATTTAGTGATTTGCTCACAACAAACACCTCTTTTAAATTAGTTTATCCCTTGCAGGTAGTATATGTGTATGTTAGTTTTACATGACACCATCCAGGCAAGTAGGGACATCACAGAGAATAGCTGCACCTAAAACCTTAATCAATGAGGACAGAAATAGAGTATTTCCAATTAGCTCCATCTCCAGTCAAGGTGGTTGAACTATACAACATACTTTTGTAACCCTTTTTCCCCTTCCCTACCTACTCTCTAAATATGGATATTACATATGGATACCCGAATTACAGATGCATGCATATCCCAGCTCATTAGCTGCATACATTATTTGTTATTTCAGCAGAAAATCCTCCATCACAAGCACTATCGCTCTGCTTGCCAATGGAGATAGATGAAGACCTCCTGACCTGAAGCACGACGTCTACAGTACGTGCTGAAGAACTAAATCTGCCTGCTGGTAGCTCCATCAGCCCTAAGCGCTTGGTGGGTGAAGCACCGTGGCAGGAAAAGCAACACATTATTGGCGTCGAGTCCCACGATCGGCGCGGGTCTCTTTGGGACCGACGCGGGTCTCTTTGGGATCAGCGCGGGTTTCTTTGGGACCGACGCGGGTGTCTTTGGGATCGGCGCGGGTTTCTTTGGGACCGACGCGGGTTCCTTTGGGCTCTGGGAAAGCGCCGAACCCGACCGGCATCTCCCAGCGCCCTCTGCTGGCGGCCAGCACGAACACAAGGAGCCACTGCTCGGAGGTTGAGTCAGGTCCCTTCCCAGTCCATCCCAGTCCGCGCCGCCCTGCCAGATAGAGAGGTCTGTTCTCTTCGTATTGAAGAATTTCGATAATCTTCATGGTGCACGTCTGAGGTTATCCAGTGACAGGCATATTAGCTTGTGACAGACAGCAGATACTCACGTGTATTTTGGGGTGAGCTACGGATGTTCTGTGCTTCTAAATTAACAATCGTGCTGACCCTGTTTTCTACAAATACATGGCTCCTTCTTTGTGACATTTTCCTTGGACTTCAGTATAATATCAGTGATGAAAACCAGCACTAGAGAGACAATCTGGTCTAGTGTCCAGGTAAACATGCCCTGGAGCCTGGGTTCTGTTGGCTGTGCCCCTGGCCCAGCAGGTGACTGCTGTCATG
Organism: Dasyornis broadbenti; assembly: GCA_013397935.1. Classification (NCBI taxonomy): domain Eukaryota; kingdom Metazoa; phylum Chordata; class Aves; order Passeriformes; family Dasyornithidae; genus Dasyornis; species Dasyornis broadbenti. The sequence goes on along the minus strand of VZRN01002186.1, from coordinate 372,607 downwards.
CATTATTTACATTGCAGTAGCACTGGAGACATCCAGAGCAGGGCAGGGTGGGGGCACTTCTCTGGTGTGAACTGTGAACAAAAACCAGGCTTGACCTTCCTAGGTAACAACACCCAAAAGAAAGATGAAATAAATATATTGTAATAGGGCCCTAGAAGTACTGCATCATTAATCTGGGTTCCAGTTTTTCCATCTGAAAAGCACTTTGGGATGTTCACATGAAAGGTGAACGTGGATTTTTAAACACTGGTATTACATTATGTGGGAGGGATTTTTGACACATTTTCCTACAGTAGCTTTTTCCCCTGGAACAGCTAACACAGAATCTTTCTGTAGACTGAGTTTCCACGATGACAAGATACAGGACTGTGTAATACCTTAATTAAATGTTTGCTTTATGACTAGCAGTAAAAAACTTACATCTGAAACCTTCATCCTTGCTAGTTTGCTTGTCCATAGTTGCAAATGAACACTTTTAAGTGAGATTTAGAGGCAGGACTTCCATGTAAGCAGTTTGCTAATCAAAGAGACACTCATTGAGTTGACAGGAGGATGAAAACCTCAGAAGTTTAAAGAAATGAAAATAAAAATAATTACAGCAGGTTTTCCTTCTTTGGATTTCACCCCCTGTATGTCCACCGCTCCCTTCCCTTGCCTGCATACCCACAAAGCTAGCTGCAACACAAATATTCAATCCTCAGTATCAGGCTGTCATTGCACTAAAATAAAACTGCTCATTTTTAACCAAAGGAAGCTTTTTTATGACTTGCTCCTCCAATAAAGCCATCATCCCATGCTAACGAGGTGCTGTGAGATGGCTCACATGGTCCTGCCTCAGAGCTGCTCCTTGGCTCAGCAGGAAGAGCGGGAGGAGGCTCAGTGCAGCTCGACCTGCCTGCTCCCTCATACGCAGGGAGATGTCACCTCCTCCTGACCCCATCCTTTGAGTAAAATTAAGAACCTTTCCACTGGAATGCAGTGCTACAGGCAAACATGCCCTAAGGAAATAGGAAGAGCTATCAAATCAGCAAAGCTTTGCAGGATGAGGCCCTGTCTCTATCTTTCTCTGATACTCTTTTCCAGTTCTCAAAAGCTGTGTTACTGCCAAACCTCAAAACTGCAGCTTCCACATCATTGATGTTCAAATGAAGGCGCTTCTGTTTTGTTTAGTTAACTACAGTGAATACATTTAAGCTGTGTTTTAATTAACCACTTATTTGCAGTTACAGTAACGTTCCTAAATACAGGATGAAGTAAGCTCTGCTACAGTTTCATTTTATCTATTTACTCTAAATTCTCTTAACCAGATTCTTAAAGGGTAGCTAAACCTGAAAAGGAAAAAATCCTACAGTTATTATAACCACAAAGAATAAAGGAAAATTACTCAGAGAGGTAAAATGGCAGCTCCAATTTTCTTAATTTTTAACTGGTAGAGCTCTGTGCAGAAGACTTTGAATCTTCTGCAAAACCTGCATATGCACACATAACACAATGGAGTTTTAATAGAACAGTTTCGTATTAAACAAGTCAATCCTCATTACTTTGTAACATCGTTACAAAGATAATATTATGAAAAAAATAGAATATTTGGATGCAATATGGTGAAAACCCTAAAACATTGCAATAATCTTTAATAGACTTATAACAGTTTCCTATGTGCTACTTTGGCACAGCCTGCATCTTTTCTGTCTCTGTCAGACTGGGAATAGCTACCAATACCCCCACTGGGCGCTAACATCATATGCGCCAGCCATGCTTAGCACAGCCTGGAAATAAGACTCCAAAGATTTTAGTAAGGGTTATAAAGAGCTGGTAGGCACAGAGCCCACATCAATGAGCAAGTCAATCCATCTAGCTGATGGACCGTGTCTTGTAATCATCCACAAGGAATGCTGCTGCCCCGTCCGCTGTTCAGTTGCAGAACTACTATCACTGCTGAGCTTGAATTTTGTCATTCCAACAGTCACATCAGAAACAGGAGAGTTATGAAATACCCTAAGTCGGGACTGAAGGATTGCTACTGTAAAGCTACAGCTCCTCAAAACACTTCTACCCATTCCCTGAATTCTTGCAGGACTAAGTCCATAATTTAGTACAAGTCTAAAATATCGCTTTGATCAAACAACATGCCCTGGAGATGTCTTCTCTCAAACAGGCATGTTGAACTGCTTAAATCTGACCTGCATGTGACTGCAAAAATGCACCTGAGAACTACTGATTTATGGAGCTAACTGAAGAACTACTTCCCTTCTGACAAAACAGGTGACCACAACTCTGGAGATACATGCTCTGAGGAAACCATTCCCAGATAAGTATCTCTCACACACCTCCTCCAGTCCAATAGTCTGTGGTCCCTACTAGCCTTTACTTTATTTGGGACACACAAATGCAACCTGTAAACACACTTCTAATTTCACACCCCTGGGATGTCCCAATCTATTTAACGGGAAACACCAGATTCAGCTGGAAGACTTGCAAGTATCCTATTATGAATGCGTTTAAAAATGGCAAGATTCAGAGCTGAATATCCATAATACTGCCTAGGACAACAAATCACCTTCTGTCACGTAATGAAGGTCAATCAGCTCAGGATCTGTGGGACTGAGGGTGGCAGCAAGTTTTTAGACATAGGTATTTGTGTGATGTCTAATACAGAGTCTATGCTTTGTGCCTGTTAATAAATGTGTCCTTGTAAAATCCCTGTGAAGTAGAAAAGTAGTGTTATCCTGATTTTTCACAGATGGAAAATGGAGACAGAGAAATTAAAGGGGAGAGGCTGTCTCTAGGGTAAGCATGACGCAAAACAGCCAAATCTTTATAGGTCAAAACTGCCACTTTGAATTGCACCTAGCAACAGATGGGAAGCCAGATTCATTCCATTATGTGTCCTTTTCAGTAAGGAGAGAGAAAATAACCAGTGTAAAAAAATACGCCTTATTTTTACTATTATTGTTTGTTAAGGACTGCTAGAACAGAATGTGCCGTGGAGGAGATGGAAGGGAAACGGTGATTATTGCAAGGGTAACATTTACCTACAAATCTTGTAATCAAGGAGCTGCTTTTTGCACCAGTCTATTCCCAGCAGCTCTAAAATCTCCCAGATGAGTAAAGACATTTGGTCTATAGCCCAGTGTTCGCTCAAAGGAAGTAAAGTAAACAGAAAGCCAGCAAAAAGGGAAAAGCCAGGCTTATCAGGCTGTTGCTGCTCTATCTCTTGCTGCCTTCCACAGTTTGCACGGCACATGAAAAGTAGAATAAATACCCAGTTACATTTTGCTTATCATCTGACACATTTCACAAAAAAAAAGAAAGGCATCCACTGAGGGTTTTCTCTTTTTAATTCTGTCTGCTGCTGACAGAAGGGATGCTTAGAATCAGACAGAAAAGATAAAATGGTTTTAAATATGTATATATTTAAGAGGTTATCTCAAAGGAAAAAATATTTTTCTGCTGTAGTTGGCTGCTATCTTAGCCCTGCTTTAAACATTTATCTGATGAAATCACTGCATTCCTCAAAAGAGACGGTTCATGAGTCCTCAGATTCTTACGGCTAACAAATAATTAAATAGCCCAAACCCTGCACTTTTAACAGTAAAGTGTCTGATTCATGATGCCTAGTTAAAAACCCAGCAGGTTCAGCATGGCCCCCTGCCTGGTGGGGTAATGCACTCTCACACAGCAGACAGCAGGACAGGATTTTGGCCAGGCACCTCAGCTCAGGAATCCCACACCATGTCAAGCAGCCCCTGCAAACAGGATACCGAGGGATTCACCACGGAGCCACGCTGACAGCCTGGACAAGAGGCATTAACATTGCAGAAATTACAGCAAGATGAATTAAAGACACCAGCATTGTTTTGGGATTAGTTGATTTTATAGACCTTGGGAAAAGCTTTTTCAAACTATTTCTAATTTGAGACTGCATGCCTTGAAAGCCTGTTTGTAAAGCTATGGTGGTGACCCCAGTTCAGACAGCAATACAAATGGAAGACTGTTTGCTAATATTTATAGTTCTTTGGCATCCAGGTGTCTCAGAGCATTTTAGAGACACTTGTGAGAGGAATTTCTAAAAACTAAATCACATGGATGATGGCAAACAAGAGACAAACAGGTACAGCAGAGTTAAATGACTTCCATGAGGTTGGCTGAACATCTGAAAACCTAAGTCCTTTGCACTCCACTTCCATGTGGTTTTATTTCATAGCAGTTTAAAAGTCCTGTCTTGCTATTATTGTTTCAGTGGCATTTTTATTTTAGTATTTTGTGTAGCATAACCTGTCAAATTGCAAATTTCTAAGAGGAATCACAAGTAATTAGATCATTTCTGCATGTACTCAAAAGTAGGAGAGAAATTACTTTAAAAATAATTAAATTAGATCAATTCAACCTGGAACAAGTCATGTAAGGGAGGAAAAATATGACTTGCTATCTCGTAATAAACAGTAAAGTTACGGACAGCTATCAGACTGGTGGAAAACCCAAAGGATCAACACAAGATGACCACAATGACATTTTGTATCCAAAGAAACCTCTAATGTCATCCTCAGTGTTTGTAAATACAAATCTTCACATTAATACAAGTGAAGGTCTACATGTGTTAGAAACACCAACTGCTGACTTGAGGTGCCAGCAATCTTCTACAGTGCCTCTTTTCCCTGACAGTGTGAAAAGAGGTGGCTGGTACAACAGCTGCAACTTCAATTACCTGTGAGGATGTAATTCTAGATGCACACTGTCTTCAGAGTGAAAAACATAAGCCATTTCTCTGGCTCCAACTAGTCCTGGATTTAACTTGACAAGAGGAGACTAAAAAATCTGCAGCTCTGATCTCAGTGACATACAAGGTCAGGTATCCTTCAGAAATACACGAGGAGAAGGAAGGGGAAAGAGGAAGGGAGGAGGGAAAGATCTTGCCCTAGATTAATTTAATTAAGGATAACCTACCATCATGCACTTGGTGGAGGAGAGCACTGATAAGCCCCCACAAGAACTGAAAAGTCTTGAAGTCAAGGATCACAGCTTATCTGAAATGGCACAAAACCTGCCTGCCTGCCCTCCCTAGAAGGAGCTTGGCCAAATCTGTACATCCAATTTAATTTCCTAACAGGTGCTACAGAGAGCCATACAAATTAATTACAAGGTAATAAAAATTTTAGCTCCATGAAGGAGATGATGCTCAGATTGTATCAAGATCTCTTATATTCAATATTGGTTCAGTGTAGCAGCCAGGAAGAGGCCTCCAGGAAAACATACAAGAGAAATTGGGGAAAACTTCTTAAGGTATCTAGGCTTTTCAAGTGACTGGCCCAACTCTGCTACATCTCACCATGTGGAAATGATCTAGCCCCTTTCCATGTGCTTTTGCCTTGCTTCCCTACGAGTGGCAGCAACCATCTGAGGGATGGGGGTGAGGGAGGGAAATTGATGTTGACAGAAGGTCCAAAAAGGGCAACTCATGCTTTGAACACAACCAGTTCAGTGGTTAAATGGAGTAAGATGTACCACCCAGGATGTAAGGAAGGATTCTACATTCTGTGCTTCAGACAGGCCAACAGCTCACTGCCAACCTGAAGACTGATGATTATTAAGAAGAAAAGCTACAACTGTTGACATTATTCATATCCAAGCTGCACTTGTTCCAAGATTAAAAAAAAATATCTCTTGCTGTAAAATATTCATTATCAGAGATATATGATGTGGCAATAGCACAGGAATGGAGTTTATAGTCCTGCTTCTCTAACTCAGCCCAGCGAGGGCTCCACACAGCTCCAACCCTGCTTGGGAGGAGCTGAAGATGAGCCATGCAGATGAAGAGTGTACAAAGCAGGTCTCTATCAGCTTTCCTTTCTCAAAAGCATCCTGTCTGGGACAAAACATTGAAAGCAGCTACACAACATGGAGCCAGAGACAGGTAGATCTGGATGTTCACAAGGCTGAAAATCATTCATATTTTGAGTGTATCTCCATAAGAGTAATCCTAAATACACCACGGCCATCAGAGTAATTGTCTTCTGACTCACTTTAATTTTGAATACAGCTCACTTATCAAGAATTAACTTGAAAACTATGACTTTAGGTTGATTTGAATGGTTCTGATCCATCTGCAGTGCTTGAATGTTGTTCAAAATTATGTACTACATATCTTGAAGCTCTTAATGAAAAAGTTTTATAGTCCACTTCTACAAATTGTAACATCCCAAACAAATTTTTCATCATTCTTCCCTTGTATAAGCTCTCCTTACTTGTAGCTAATCAAAAAAGCAGGGGCCCAGATTGCCTGCTCTTGTAATATCATCCTAGGGGAAAAAAAAAAAAAAATAAAAAATTATAAAATTGCTCCAACAGTTTTGGAAATTACATTTTCAGATGTTGCCTGAGTACAAACATGGACAGAAAGAAAAAAAGTCAAGTTAAAACAGACAAGCCAGGTTACCGAGAAATAACTTCTCCTTACATTACTATGTAAACATATAATGGAGGGAATCTAACACCTGGAGATCACAGTGAAAAGCCTAACAGAGGTGGAATATAGTCAATGATTCCCAGAATTCAGGCCAAAGAAAGAATGTAACATTTGTTTCCATCCCAAGCGAACAGGTTCTGGAGCTGTCCCTACTTCTATCCATTAAAAAAAAAAAAAAATTGCAGTAAAAAAATACATTTTAGACCTTAAAGCCTGAAAGAATGTGTGCAAGAATGGATTTTTTCTATGTTTGCTCTTATTTAATCAAGTGAAAAATTTCATTTCACTGAATTTTACTCTGTATGATTTCATCAATGAACAGTAGTAGCAAGTAACTTAAGCATATGTGCTCTCAGATCTTAATCTTTACGATGTAGTTTTTAAATCTGCCACTTTCCTATTTGGAGGGTAACTAACAACAGAGTGTATTCATTCCGTCCTTTCCCAATCAAGCAAAACACTCACTGGGATTTCCTTTTCAAGCCTGCTAATTGAAAACATTCTGCAGTTTATTAGTCACTATACAGATTATCTGCTGACATGCAAACTCTCACTCATTCCAGTCTTGTTAATTAACATGTAATTACTGATCCCACAGAGACTGGACTGCAGGTGTGATGCTCTGGGTCCTGCTCTAATAACCGTTCTTCTCAGATGCCGGCACAGATGGAATACACAGCAATTGCATTTTCCCAGAACACCCTCCCCAATAGTGCTCAGGCTCTGTTCTGGTTTTAGGTTTTGTTGTTTTGGTTTTTTTTGTTTTCTTTTTTTGTTTTTTTGTCTGGGTTCATTATGTGCAACACCCACCCACAACCTAGCACAGAAAAGCAACAAAAATCTGCACTCTCCCATCAGCCTGGCTCAGCAGGAGCTGGCCCAGGGCAGCTGTTCTGCATGGTGCATTTGAATGGGAAGACCTAGAGGAAAAGAAGGGCAGAGAATGAAAGAGACAGTAACAAGGAAACAGACAGATATTCCCAGTCTTTTCTGTGACCACCTAAACAATGATCTCACCTACTGGTGTATTCAATGCAAGGCAAATCTCAGTTAAGTCTCTTAGAGAGCACTAATCTCAACATTAAAATGCTACCTTCCAATCAATTACTCTCATATGAAACCTCATGGTACCATAACTATTCCCTTCATGTATTCTTTGGATACTGGGCTGTTCACGAATAAACCTTTTTCAAATCCCTTGACACTGAATTTCCTCTAAGACTTAAAAAGTTTCAAAGTGTCTTTGCTCGAGGAAGACAAAATGGTTATCAAATAGTAAAAGTGAGAGTATAAAGGCACTGCCATGGAAAGTTAGGTCAGATGAAACCACCTACAAGTTTATAATTCCTTATTAGCAAGGTCATGGGATATAGTCAAGAACCAAGTCCAGAAGGAACTTCATTAAGCAAAGGACAATTGTCAAGGATAGGTGCACCCAAATTTAAAACAACTAGGGAACTTGACTTTTAAAAGCGTGTAGAGTAGGCACATAATTCTATCACTGAAGTCAGAAGTAAAACTGCCTTTGATGCAACCAGTGGGAGCAGACTATATTAGACAGTTTTGAAAATGTCATCCTATATATATAGGGATTAAGAACAATTTCTGAATCCCTGGGAGAGAATCTCCACTAAAAACATGATCAGAAGTCATGAAAATTACCAGCTCAGATGGAATGCCAAAATTTGCTGCACTATGGTTCATTATGAACTGAGTATGAGCATGACAAGTGAACTTTTGATACTCTTTCACTATCCTGTTAGAGGAAACAAAGGCTTAAAGTGCTCTAGGTAGGAGCCACATTCAGTTTGAAAGCTCCAGTTTCATTTACTGGCTTTCAATAACAAAATCTTTGCAACAAGAACACTGTGGCACTATTAGGACCTTCTGGACCTGAATTGACTCACCTTTCTGTGCTTTCACTGTCAATTCACTGTTAACTACACTGTTAGTCTATGAACCTTTCCAGAAGGAAATGGGTAAGAAAGATGGTGCTAGTACAAATTGGTTAAGAGAGTAACTAAGGAAAAGAAATTTTGGAATTAATAAATCTTTCTCATAAGATATTGTCTGGAAAGTGGCTGTACATTGCATCAGAAGAGAGATCACCTCTCTGAAACAAAAGCTCATAACCTGTCAAAAGGAGGAGAAGGGAAACTCCTGTGCAAGAGATGATTCTGAGATTGTCAGATCTGGGTCAAGATATTCAATCAGAGCAGAAGTAGTTACTTTTATTAAACATGACACATTAATGACATTAAAGACCAACAATGTCTCAACAGCCATGGCACTGGTAGAAAAAGCTGTAGCAGTGTCAGACTTTCTGTATTTAGAGCAGCAATGTGTTTCAACCTGGTCTTGTACAGGGGCATCATAGGATATATCTCTTCAAGTCACTGGCTTCAGTGACTTACAAAAAGGCTTCAGAGGCATGCAAAAAGTAAGCAGTAAGACAGGTCACAGCTTAGTTATCATAGGGCTGTAATCTTCTGAAACCTTGACAATTCTCAGCAAAATCCAGGTTCAGCCAAGCATTTGGACCACCATGGTCACTATGTGATCCTGACCTTGCCAACTTCTCTCTACTAAGGATTCAAGAAAGGCATGTTGACAAACCTCCCATCAGGGAAGGATTTCAAACAGGCTGCATGCCACGTATTTCACACAACTGAATTTGCCAATATAAATGGACACATTATTCAATGTAAGAAAGTTTATGCACTGGAATTTTATTATAATTCCTACCTTGGCTACAAGGATATTTTATGCAACTCAGTGACTAAAGCAGACTGAAGAGAAAACTAAAACCCTGAAGAAGGAACATGCAAGACAGCTGTTCACAAAGTGATGATAGGTGAGAAAAACCAGATTTATACAAGCAGTGATTAAGATGATCTGTTCAGCTTGACAGTAGATGCTTTATCTGTAAACTGTTCCACAAAAGTCAGTGAAGATATTGCCTAGAGTGTAAGCTAGAGCAAAATCCAGCTCTTTAAGAGTTAACGTAATTCTGGCAGAATAAAGCAAATTCTGCTTCTGACCCTGTCCATGATACATCAGTCTTCATCATTGTGAAGTGGCCTGACCTCTTCCTCCAAGCAGAATGATAAAAGGCAGCTACTAAAGTTACCCATTTTCAGATCTTGGCTTCTAGAAAAGAAGCATTTGCCCCTCTTTCTGAGTAAGAAAACATGGAAAAGAATTACCAGAAAAAGTCACACTCAGCTACATCTATGAAAAGGTTCAAAGGCTTTTTCATACATGGATAACATTGGGAAAGGCTCTTCAGGAGTGCCTCTGAGCAGCTTCCAGCCTCTAGTTTGCTGCTGCAAAACCAGGGCAATAAATAGTGAAAGGAGCATTCCTATTTCTCTTTCCTTTGTTGACACTGTTATTCACAGGTGTAGCCCTGAAAGGGTTCCTCTACACTTCCAACACAAACACTTACATGGGTTTTTCTCCTACCTCAATTTAGTTTCAAACAATATCCAAATAAGTCCATTAACCTTTTGGAAGGATGACAAAGAGACTGTCTATCAACAACAGTCACATAATGACATTTACAGCACATAGTCTTAAATCTGTGCTTTTAGGTAGTGTCTTTTCTCCTGCAGATTGTAATGCTAATATAAAACATATCCCTTGAAAGAGGAGAAAAAAAATGGTTACACCAGAAAGAAAATGCAAGCACATATCTGTCTTCTAAAATAAGGCCAGAGAAGACATGAGCTAGAAGTGAAATCTATATGGAGGCTCCTCAAGTAAATATTATCTATATAACTGAAAAGACAAAAAAAGCTGAGTAAGGGATTGGTAAGAAACTACTAATTCTTTAATATTTTGTCATCTCTTCTGTATTTGTTAACCTCAAAATAAGAAATATTGTTTATATGGATTTCTTTTTCTGAGATTGTATTAAGCTCTGGAAAAGGTACAATGAAGTTTTCTCAGTCTAATATTTCTGCTCAATAATTAATGGAAGAAAGTGAAATCTGGAAAGAACTAAACAATGAAATCAAAACCTACCCTTTATCAAGTCTGGGTTGTTATCTAAACTGTTGTTCATAAGACAGTGAGGTTTGCATTAATGAGCTACTGTTTCAAGCTCAGTGTTTACAGATCACTACAGTAGCACAGAAATCTTTCAATATTAAATACACGATTCCGACTCATTCCAAGACTCTTCCCAACTGTGCATGCTCATCAATGCATTCCATGGCAGAGCTATCCTTTTGAACTAGCTCACTACACAGATGTCATTACAACGTGTACAAATGTGATTACAGTAACAATGAATTGAAATTTGCATCAAATGCAAACTCATTAATTGGTCATATCCAAGTTTGACAATTTAAATGCATTAATAAAAAATATTGTACTAGATGACAGTAAGTATTCTAACTTGAGCAATTTTCTAAAAAATATCGTTCCAGGCTTACTACTTCATCTTGATTTTATATATCTTAATTTTAAACACATGGTACTTAAACTTGGAAATAAGTTTAATCAAAGAAACAGAAAACCTGAGTGTTCCCCCAAATTACTGAAGCTTCAAAAGAGTGCTTTAGATTTCAAATTACTTGCTTCCGCAATCACTTAGTCAGGACACCAGAGATCCAGATGGACAGAGATGACAGAGTGACAGCCTGCCATCCTTGGGCTATCAAAAAAGCAGGTCCAGCATGCCCAACCACAACCCTCCGGACTCACCTGAAGGGTCTTCAACAGAAGAGAGTTTGGTTTGGCACCTGCAGCTGGTGCAGCATCATTGCCACATCTTTGTAAGGCAAGATAAATGCTTGTGCAAGAAGAATTATACTAAGGTATTAATGACTACTTCCTACTGCCCATCCACCGGGATAATACCAGTACTCTACACCAGCTTGGGTTGTGTTTACTGAAGTGACTGGATTCAAGTCAATGGGAGAATGCCCATGGTCCCAACATCCTGATTTCTTTTCCTTTTTTAAATTAAGCACTAGTAAAGGAACATATTTTAGACTGGTTTTTTGACACTGTTGGGAAGCAGGTGAGCTTGGAGCATTATTTCACCTCGCAGAGAGAAGCCCAAGTCAAAATATTGTTTTTCAACATCTTTTAGAACAATTCAGAGGAAACATTACACCTGTGAATAACAAAATTACTACCAATCACACAGAGTCTGCATTTTAACCTGCTTACCTGTATTGTACAGACTTCAGTCCCTGAACAATTCTTTCTAAGCTGAGTCACAGGTTTATTTTGTACAGTTACACAGATGTGATCACTGTATGTGAATCCCTCTCCAGAAGTCCCTCCATTGCAGAATGAGGTGTTCTTTAAAATAGGTTATTTTTTAATATGCAGTAATAGCTCAGAATCGATTAAAGATTGAGTTAATATATTTAAGATAAATTGAAGGCTTCTTATAAATGTAATAGACTATGGATCATATCCTGAAGGTGCTCAAACCAGGCTCACCTGTTTTATTAAGAGTCTAAACACAGGGTTTCTTTTTTAAAAGTGCTGAACCTTCAGCAACTTGCAATGATTTCAAGGTTCAAGACTTCTGAAAAACAGCAAGGCATATAATTTAAACATCTAAATACAAGTTTACTGGAAGTTGCAAAGAAAATTCTAATAAATACCTTATGGGCCTTGGGCAGTAGCACTGGAAGAATCTGACTACAGATGCTTCATTTCCATACTGGTGGCTGTAACCTACTGAGGTTTTTTAATGCACCAGGAAAAATACAAACACTTATCCCAATACACTTCATTATCATCTCAAATTCACATTACCACAACTCTGTTGTCCTTATGCACACTCTCAGCCCACAGCCAGGTAATCCCATGGAGCTCAAACCTCTTAAACCGAGATTTAAGGTAGATCACGATGCTGGGCTTTCACTGTTGTACCTCAGCTGATGCAAGGTCATTTATTAAGCTTTAATAAACTGATTACAAGTCTGAGCCCTAAGTTTCTCCTGAAGATACTGGCACTTACTGAGAATCATGGAGTTACAATCACTTAAGAAGTGATCATTTACCAACCATTCTGTGTGGATGCTTACATGAAGCATCCCTAGAGGTGGTTTAAATCAATTTAACTTCTGATTAGTCATTCCACACTCTGTGTACATACCATATACAGAGTAATTTCAAACTGCATCATTGAACACCATGAAGTTGCCCTTAAAAGAAATCTGACTCAGATAGATTTACTTTCCATAAGTAAACATTCAAATGCAAATTAAACTTATGTAACTGTTTTTTAAGAAATATACAGTTGTGCATGGAAGAATATTAATCTGTTTAAACACATCTGTGTCTTTTTACCCATTCTTAAATAAAGCAAATTTTAGAGTATGTTCGATAAACATAGCAGAGCTCTAAAATACCTAATATATTTCACATAGATTTTTGGATTTAAGGATTAACAATAATAATGATTATCAAAGAGTCAAACAGCAACAAAACACATTATTCTTTATAGGATACTATTTTATGTACAACTTCATAGGTAAACCTTCATTATGCTCATATAGGAGATGAAAGCTAATCTAGCCAGGAAATGTTGAATTAAATTTAAAAGTCCTTCAGGAACTGCCTATTAGTGACTTGCTGTAAGGTTTGTATACAACAGGACATTCCATGATTTCATAGAATCACAGAATCAATTAGGTTGGAAAATACTTTTAATATTATCAAGTCCAACAATTAATCCAGATGCCAAAACACCACTAAATTATGTCTCAAAGCACCACATCTGCACGTTTTTTAAATCCCTCCAGGGACAGTTCACCACTTCTTTGAGTGCCCTGTCCAGATGCTTGACAACCCTTTGTAAAGCAGCTTTTCCTAGCATCTAACCTAAACCTCCCCTTGCGCAATTTGAGGCCATTTCTTCTCATCCTCACTCATTACCTGGGAGAAGGAACCAATCCTCACCTGGCTACAGCCTCCTCCAGGTATCTTCTTGTTAGTGAATTTACATCTATTATGGTTCCTGAAGGAAAAGACTAAACTTGGAGAAAATGTAGGCAAATCCATGACTTTCAAAAGAAATGGGAACATCTGGTGGTTTCTTTTATTAGCTGTAAAACTAGAAACATTAGGAGAATTTGATATGAAGAACTGTCTAATGCTTGTATGTAAACTCTCAAAATACAGTGTCAGTGGTTCCTGGCAGCACTTCTCAACAGGATGCTGCAGTGAGCACTGGCAAGAAAAGGTCCATAAGGAAGTAGCTGAAAACTGTTTTCTATTGAGCACCTGTTTAAACAGCAACTGATGCTTTATCAACACAACTGTCCAGCGTCAAAGCTGAAGCTCTCTAGTAGCATCCAAATGCTGCCAAAGGTTAAATGTCAGATTGTCTTTTGTATAATACAAATTATTACAAAACAAAAATAATTGTCATTTTAAAACCTTACTCAGGTGGAAAGGAAGAATGACAAAAGTCTGCACACAATATAAATAATAGATGCCCAATTCTTTTCAGAATCAGGGCATAAAGTTACAGATTTAGAAAGTCTTCAGATTTTATAATATTTAAACAAGGTTTTGAGCTTTTAATCTGTTGTACCTAATCCTGTCTCTTTAGGGGCCATAATGATGAACTGCAACTGAGTTTACCACTTGGAAATTATTTTAAATGTTATCTAATCACTAAGGATTATAATAGAGCAGCACATATTTCATTATGCTACTCTGGATCCTGGTTGACGGGATACCAAGCAAAGACTGCCTGCTTTATCAGAAAAAGCAGGAGAACACATACTGGATTTTGGCAGAAGATCAGTCCAGAGTTTTTGGAGTACCAAAGTATTTGCAAAGCATCTGCAAGAATCCTACAGACTGGAGATTAAAAAGCCTGTCTATCTCTGCTCTTCAGAGTCCAATAAAAATTTTTCATGCAAGTAAAGGAGGAACCAAAATGCGTGTATTACCTAAATCATTTTTATCTCTCCTCCAGCTCTGTGGACACTTAAGTCCCTTGTTTGGGTCAATATTTCATTATTCTAAGAAAATAGAACCCAGAAAGTTAACCCAAAATTAGAGGAATTCTAGAATCCATGTGGAATCATCCATGATTCCAGAACCTATATAATATTGGCGAGGATAAGTCACAGAGCACATAGAAAAGGAACAGCTTTCTTTGTGCCTGCACAGCCTGTACCTGTCACTCCAGTGTATGGAGACCTATGAAAAATGTTATTTTTACAAATTATTCAGGAACCTTGTTTCGGCACTGTCAGAGTTTGCAAAGTAGATGTCCCAAATTTCTGAACACTTAAATGCAGTTATATGACATTAAAAAACAGAACCTGTGTGTGAGAGAAGCGCACAGGCTGCAGTGGCATCAGCAGCAGGGAGCTGTCATTGCACCCGCCTGCTGCAGAACACGTCAGGGAGTCAGGGCATGGGAAAATGAGTACCGATGAATCCATGTAACACTTCCTTGAAGTGATGGCAAGTTAACACGCAGGTCCAATCAAAGCTTTCAGCATGTGAAAACAAAATCAAAGCAGGGCCCTTGAGGGACTAAATATAGCTCCAAATCTAAACTTTCTGAGAAATGTTAAGAAAAAATGAAATGTATAAGGAAATTGACTTATCCTAATACAGAGTCTAGGGCTACATCTGATCTTTGGACACTTGCCTATCAAGCCACATCTTAACCAACTGCCTCCAGTGGTTTAGTTCATATCTTTCATTTCTCCTTAACATGGCTATTACAGTAACCACTTTCAATTTAAACCTGGCAATAGAAGCCACAGTCTGGTGCTATTAAAAAATAAACAGGATTACGTACTAGATGATGCTACACACCCAAAAAGCATTTGCTGGGAAACTGACACTATAACCTTGCAAATACTGTAGAATGTGCTAAGTACAGATATATACATTCCCGAGCTTCTATGCAAGCACACACTCTGCCATGGCTCATGTATATATAAATGGATGAGTATTCACACTGTAAGAGAAAAGGACATCGTGTTTGATCTGTGAGCAAAATAGCAACAGAGCAAATCAAGGAAAAGCGAACGAAGGAAACAAACACATCAGATCTGCAGTGCAAGGACATCACTCTACACTTGGAAAGCACTACATTAGGCTGCAACTTCATTTGTTAAAACAATGAGGAGCAGGTGGAAGAGCTTTGCAGCTGAACCCCAGCTCTGGCTGCAGCACAGCAGGGGAGCTGTTCCGAACCGCTGAGAGTTTTCCCTCACTTTCTTTCACAACCTGCACCCCTGGGACCACATGCCTGCGGGCTTGGTGCTGGTTTTGGTCTGGCATTTCTTCTGCCAGGCCTGCTCTGTTCTGGTAGGCACCAGACTGTTGCTGCAGCTGTAGCAGAGGTCTCAGGACAGTGTGCACAAAGGACCAGACTGATGATTACAACTCTAAGAGAAAGGAGGAAAAGGAAGAGAATAGAAATCAATGACTTACTGTACCAAGAAAGAACCAATTATTCAGCAAATCTGCTCTTGCTAATTTTGTCACACAATCTTATTCATTAAAGTTCCATCATTTTTTGAATTAACTGTTGCTGTCACAGCAATAATACTCACAATCAGACACTCACATTCTGCAACTACATAGCTTCTATTAGAACCAATTTAGTGATGCTGCCTGCAACTAATGAACTGGTTTGTAGTTTAATTATAGAGCTTACCAGATAATTTATTAGACAGCTATAAAGTTTAGATTTACCTCTCCTGCAGTGCTGTTGCATTATTAAATGTATACATGAAGCTGCATTTTGTTCTCAATTACACATGGATAAACCTTGAGCAACTCTACTGAAGTCAAAAGTTATTTTAAATTGACATGCAACTACTTTGCATTTGAAAATCTGTAATAAAGAACAGAGTTTTATTCCATGTATGTGCATTACTTACAGCACTCCAGGTGATCACTTTGATAATGATACAAAACATTTTTGTACTGTTGAAACAAATGCCAATCCTGTTACAGAAAGTGCTTTTATAATAAGAAATTAAATTAACTAAACATTTAGTGCAAAAAGCAGCATTCAGACAATTCCTACTATATAATCAAAGATGATTAACTAAAAAGAAAGACTGCTCTCAAAAAGGTAAATTTAATTTGCCTCAAAAGCAACTCAGTTAAATATGAGGAAGCACAAGCTACAGTATAAAAATCTGAGATCAATTAACAGAGCTCATGGTAAAAAAAAGGATTGATTTTTGCAAGAATAAATTTTTTAAAAAATAAATCAAGATAAAATAATGTTGTATTTATCCTGTTACAGTATTATGTGGTTTAGTTCTGCAAAGGACTACAAGGCTATATAGGATCCAAACTCTAAATTTTTTAAAGCCTGAACCTGGACAAACTCAGTACTAACAGATACAACTCCTTTTTTTTTTTTTTTTTTTTTTTTTTTTTTTTTTTTTTTT
Organism: Dasyornis broadbenti; assembly: GCA_013397935.1. Lineage (NCBI taxonomy): Eukaryota > Metazoa > Chordata > Aves > Passeriformes > Dasyornithidae > Dasyornis > Dasyornis broadbenti. The sequence continues at coordinate 355,732 of VZRN01002186.1, read as the reverse complement.
TTTTTTTTTTTTTTTATATTTTTTTTTTTTTTTTTTTTTTTTTTTTTTTTTTTTTTTTTTTTTTTTTTTTTTTAATATAGGATAGTGGTGGAATTTTATAGCTTCTTTGGTCACATATAAGCATATAGTAGCACTCTTTCACATACCTGTCTTTTAACTAATCAGTAGCATTTAGTAATGAAGACTGTGATTCTGTTCATACCTCAATGGTGAAAGTTAAGCAGGTGAACTACTGTGAAAGCAAGAGAACTCCTGCATTAGCCTTATAACCCCTCTTTGGGATATCTGGCTTGGGAATGCCATAGAAAACCTGCTTCACTCCTCCAACAGTTCTCTTTCAGTGAAATGGGGCTTAGAATACCAACAGGTAAATTACATTATGGGGAGAATTTCACTGGGAGGCTACCTTCTACGCGATTATTAAATAATTCTGACCCGTCCAGTGGCACACCCAGTCATAGAAAACAGATTCATATATTCAGAGATTTTGCAAAATGTGGGCTCTATTCCTAGGGATCCAGGTCTTGAGCAGATGCAGATTATGTAAACCCAAATTACTGAACTTCCCTGTGTATATACTCCATTTACAAAAAGGAGATACTAATATTTCCTCCATCTACTGCTAATACTTGCACATGTAGACGGCAAATCCATTCAATCACAATGGTTTCTTGGTTCATTTCTGTAATAGGCAAGGTACTAACTGATGGTGGAACAGGTAGATCCCACCAGTATTAAAAAAACCTAATTACAAAAATAGTAAAATGGGTTGTTCTGAATGCTTCATGACATATTTTATCATTGAGAAAACAGAATAAAATACACTAATTTTAAAATTTTAGTCTTTTAAAAAGTTACATATTCTTTCCTATGGTTTGATTTTAGCTCTTAACTTCAATAATTAATGAAAAAGAGCATTTTGGCTAGAACACCCCGCAAGATCTCAAAGCCCACAGCAGTTCCAATCATATCAGTAACTTCAGCTCAAGCTGGGAAACTTTTGTCAGCAGAATGACTTTGAAGTTGCTAGATTTCTGCAAGAAACATGGTTTTGACCTAAAACTGGAATATTTTAGGAAGGATAAGATGAAGAAAAATCCAAAAGACATTCAACCTGTGCCCCAGTCCTTGAAAGTTGAGCTTTATTTCTCAAACATTATCTTCCCTCTGAAGCTGGCTTTCTCTTCAAACTGGGGTACCTTCAAATGGTCTGTGTGTCTGCCCACACAGCAGGCAAAGGGCTGACTGCTGGTTTAAGGTGTTACCTCTGCATAGACTCTTATTCCACAGCATCCTGTACGTATTGAAGTGGCAGTAAGGCCTTGGACACAACAGCAGAAAAGGAAAATTACAGAAAAGAGAATTCCAGACTACTTGAGGGGGAAGGGAGGGGATGGGGGTGGAAGGAAGTATGTCAGTATGAACACATTCACACAAATATACAAAATCAATACAAACTAATTTACATTTCAAAGCTGTAGCTGATAGGAAACTGGGAAGATTTCTGTCCTGAGGTTTTAAGTCAGCCTGCTCAAGAGCTGGGGGCTCTCCGCCAAGTCAGATCCAAGTTTATATTTCTCATATATACAAAAGCTCAGGAGCCGAGCTCACCAGTAGAAGAAGAAACATCTGCCACATACACATCTTCCGTCTGCACATTCCCCATGTCAAACTCCTACCTTTTTAACCAAATCTCAAAAACCTTCAATGTGAATGCCCTTCCTTGATGTCACATGACAGTGAAAGGAGAATAACAGAAAAATAGATGAGAAAGAAAGAGAGAAAGAAGAAAGTGTGTAGGGAGGATAACAAAACAGTTTGTTTTCACCTCTCAGTATCACTCACTCATACATGCACACTGTAAAAATGGCAAAGATGGCATTTGCAGACCACTGTATGTTGCACTTGTCAAGACACAGCCTAGTATTCAAGAAAACCATGCCTCTCTTGTCTGTTTTGCATTTACATATTGATTGTCTGTGTGAGATGCCCATTTAGTAGTGCTACATTTAGTAGCCTCCAGCCAACAATGACCTGTGTCAGATCTGTTACAAAAATGCAATGATCAAAATATTATTGGACTTTCTTTGCACACTGAAGTCAAATTCTTGTGTTTTCTTTACCAAACTCCCCCACTTCCTGCTACCTCTTCCTTTAGGCTGCCAACTTACGGCATTTTTCACAGACAGAAAGCACACATTTAGAAATAAGATGCCCGGGAAAAGTTGAATAAAAGTGAAAAGAGATTTTCCACCATATAAAATGCAAAATAGTGATGCCAACAAATGACATAGGACAAATTAAAAGTGCATACAAAGAAAGTAACATCTTCCCATCACTGCTTCATTGGCATATCCTTTACCAAGTCTCTGAGTTCTTTCAAATCTCTCCTAAGAGTGCAAGATTTTGACAATAACACCCATTTACCTTCAATGTTTCACTGAGCCCAGTTCCACTTTCCTGAGACAATCCAGCAGACCTCAGAACTATTACTGCTTTCTGCCTCAGGCTAAACCAAACTGCAGAATCTCTTGGTTTCAGTTTCCTATTCCACCACAAGTCCCCAAAGCCACAGCTGTCACTGGACCTCCCAGTAACACCCATACGCAGGGTTACTATTAAGGGAGAGTTAATACCCTTTCATTCATTTTTGACCTATCTGCAGTTTAAGCTTCACACAAAGTGGCAAAACCAAGAAATACAATCAAGTTCCACAAATTGAGTTGGAACGTGTTATCTAAAATATTTTGGTAATACAGAGATATCAATGACAAAAATATGTCAGCTTTCAAGATAAACAGGGAAAACAATTCAAGTAAGAAACTAAGATAAGCTTATGCAGCTTTGGGTTTTTTAGCACCAGACTGTTCCATACACATACAAGCTGTATTTGAGTTACTTAAATATAAGATATTGGTCACTTTTAATAGATCATATCCATAGCATTTGTATTTCTAGCAGCTTTTTTTGGTCTGAACAGTTGGATTTGTTGTCATCTAAAATATAAAACTGTTTAGTCATAAACACTTAGCAGCAGCAGCAAAGACCCTCTGTGCCTATTGCATAAAATCTCTATCTTGATTTGAGCCATATTGAATTCAACTTTCTTAATGATAACTGCTTTCACCAGGAGGTCATGTAATAACATTTCTCAGCCTGTAGTGAATGACTGCAGCTGAACTGATACATCACCACCAATACAGTTTTCTGCTTCTTTGCTTCACGCTTTAAGGAAGCATCTTCTTTCACACAGTGCTACCTGTTAAATATTGTGCAAAGATGCTACTCACTTGACTGAAAAAATATACAGCATAAGATAGGCCTGCACTACAAAATCACTGATTTTAATTGAAGATACTGAATACCTCTTCAGAGGTTTGGTTGTTCCAATTCAGCCACTAGTTTTTATTCCCTCATAAAACAGACCAAGTCAAGCACAAAGCAACTGTGTAGCCCATTGTATTCTGCATGTTCATTCAGTGAGTTCAATAAAAAGACTCTGGCAAGCAAGCCTATCAACACCTCAGCAAATCTGGAAGACCACCACCAAAGGCAGCAGCCCTTTTTCTTTTCCAGTTTGGTACACGAGTGCAATGTCATGGATGCAACAGATGTACCTGTGCTTACAAGTCACGCAAGGCAATGGCTGGGCCAGTATAAGCAAGAAGAGGACTGCGTTTGTGGTCGCAGCCTACAGACTTTTTAAATTTCATATTTCAACAAGTATCCTTTCCTACCTCTCCTTTGAAACTTAAAACAAACAAGTGTGCTTTTGCAACTCTTGCCTGTAGCATAACATAAAAAAATAATAAAAATACACCCAGAAAACCAAACCAGAACATTACTTACTGCCAAACTCTGAACAAACACAGAAACAATGACAGTAGATACATAAGGATTGTTATTTTCTAGTCAGACCCTTCATACTAGACATCTGCCAGAAGTTATTTTAATTTACAATGCTTAAAATTCTTGAAAAGCCAAAAGCACTTTGGAGACTTTTCCTACTTCTCTGACTATTGAACTATACTATGTGCATGCAACTGACTGACAACTGAAAAAAACCCCCCCAAAAAGCGTATTATTTATGCTTGCATACAATCAAAAGTATATACAGTAAATATTTCTGACAATATCAGGACTATTCCTGAAGAACTGTCTCATGGAGGCGGAAAGGGAGGCTCATCTTCAGCTTTTGTACCGGGATTTGGAAGTATCCCTAATCCTTCCCAGAGCAGAAGAAAGCATGAGCACTTGAAAGACCTGGCATCAAATGCTGGCTCCAAAGATTTCAGATGAGTCAACATTTCACCTGACATTGAATATGGGAGACTTATTTTGTAAGTAAACATCAAGTAGCATAAAGCAACTAAAGAAATGCAGCTTCAGAATGTGACTGCTGACAATCGACCTTCTGAGCCTGCAGGAACCTCCAGAAATGCTGAAACAGAGACACGGCTGCAGCAGAATGGCACGAATGCTACAGGCTGGCTCGCACTTCAACACAATAAATGTTTGGGGTTTATTCCTTATAACTGTTACTCTCATTTAAAATCCTTCTGGTAAAAAGAAGTAAATTTCCCTTTAGGTGTATTCATTCTACGTTGTGAATGGAGGCACATAAAGAGTTTTACTTATACTTTTAATTTCTCATTTTAATTTCTCAGGGTCCGTCATTGCCTCTTGGATGTCAGGCATAGTAAAAGACACTGTGCAATCTGCCTCAATGTGTGCAGGTGCTGTCCATCAAAGCACACCACAGACCTCTCCCAGACATACCTAGTGCAGGAAACAATTTATTTCAAAACATTTTAAATTACCATATTTTTTTGTTTGTCTTCATATCCTTTAGCTCTGTTCAACTCATTCCTGGTGAAGTAACTCAGCTGGTTAGAGCATGGGGCTAATAATGCCAAGGAACACATGGAACACACAAAGCAGGATTGCTAAATTGCAACTTCAAAGGCCAATTTAATGTTCTGAAGGTACACACTGTGCATACCTAGATTTCAAAAGACTAATGAGATGGAATAAATAAGGTCGATCATAGCAAAAGTTGGAAATTATTCCAAGTGAGGCTATCTTGAGTTAGGTGCCAGCCAGAGTTCAGACATCATGCTGCCACAAGCCCTGGGCCAACACTTCACCTCTCTCTGTGTCAGTGCAGCAAATAGCTTAAATGAATTGCATCTATGAGGGCACACAGCTGTGTAAACCTGCACCCTCTGGGCATAGAGTGCTTACAGCAGAAAATACCTGGAGTAAAACAGAAGTGCCCCAAGTACATTGAGAGAATGAGCTATACCTTTTTTTGACCTGAGACACTACTCAGTGGAGCTGAAGATCAGAGAGTCCAGGTTTTACCAAACAAGAAACACATTTGACTTTGGGAGCATTATTCAGGAAGTCATGGTACTCATTAAGGGTAAATCTAAAGTAATTCTGTAATAGAAGTTGGAATAACACCAGTTTTAAAAAGGTGATATTTAGAAATGAATTAGGCAACCTCCTTGGTTTGTTTTGCATGGATTAATTAACAATAACTGCAATTTGCACTAATGAGGCGGGTGTTATCTAAGCGTCAGCAGCAAAAAAAAAAATACCTCCTAAGTGATTCCCTGTCTAAATATTAGGTCTTCCTCAAACTTAAAAATCATTCCATACCAATTTATTTTAATTAGCCATAAGCAACAGGGGGGAAACCACTCACATCTTAGTCATTTAAGTCCAAACTTCACTAGTGCACAGATGAGTTACAAAGACCTCTGTAGCACAGCTCAGGATGGAAATTCTGAGAAGCTGTTGAATCTAATGATGCAACAGAGAGATTAAATTTACCTCACAAACCATTCAAATCTGGACAGAGACAGATGGAGGCAGTATATCAAATGTTAGTATTTCAGGGGGAAAATTTTAAATAATGAAAACACGATTTCAATATCAATTTAGAAAACATAAAATCTCCTAAGGTCTGACTCACTTAGTCCACAAAGGTCTCAAATGCAACTAATGAAGGATCGATGCTACAATTTAATTGTGCCGATATTCTGAATTCATATATTACAAATGTTTCTACCCAGCTGCTCTGTACCCCATGAAAAGGGAGCCGAGCTTCATTGTCCATCCACAGGACCTGGCTTCAAATCCTGGCTTCAAGTGCTGGCTCTGATTCCATCCCTTTCTGAGACTCTGGGAAAACAATTTAACTCCTAATGGCCCAGTACTAATACTGACTAATCCTGCACAAACCCTCTGATCTATCGAGATTCAATTCATGAATTCTTCTGCAGCATGCAATTTAACATGATACTCCTTTCCCCTCACCCACTGGGACTACAAAAAATTCACTGAACAGTCTCCTGTCTCCTCCCAAGAGCAAGTCTTGAGCAGGCACAGAGTCACAGTCTCAGCTCTACCCAACAGCCCTTCCCTTGTCCTTGGGAAGACTTGGAACCCAGCAGACAGCATGTTGCCCTGGCTGCTCCATCATCCAGGCACAAGTTTGGGCAAACCAGGAGCTGGAGCCAACTGCAGCAGACCCTGGCAGCGGACAGGCTCCTGTCTTGGTCAAATATTGTTGTCTCAATCTCCCTGCTATACACTGTAAACCTAAAATTACTTTCCTTCCTTCATCCTCTGGACAGCCATGAATCTGTGTTATTTAATGAATGGGAACTACATATCCTAATCTACAAATCTGTAACACTACCCTGGTTCTTGTCACTGCATTCAAAGTGATACAGAGCTAAAAAAAAAGTGAGTAAAATTCTACTCCCATTTCCCCACTTCTTCAGCTACTCCGAATATTAGTTCTGCAGAAGTTCCTATAGATAACACACACACACACACAGAGGCACTCACACACACACACCTGTGCTTTTTACCTTCTGCTTGAATTTCTCGTTTCGGTTTCCAGCTGCTTGTTCTTGCCGTGTCTTGGACTAGGGGACTGAAGATCCCTCTACTCTCAAAAATTATTCCCAGTGTGGGTAATTACAGCTGTCACACCATTCAGAAACCGTCTAAATTCTCATTTCTACCATAATAATTTAACAAAATAAAACTAGTCAGGTTTTTCTTTTTCAAAGCAGGTGTTTGTAGACAAAAATTGACTTCTCCATATTAAAAACAGGGAAAAAACCCCACCATTTTGGAAGAGAGGTTTGAAGATTTTGTTTAATTAATTAAAACAAAACTTATTGTTCTCCACTTTGTCTTTTCTCTGTAGTTGGGTTTTTTCCTTCTTTTCCCACATCCTCTCATTTCTTGTAGTGAAATCAAAAAGCAGGAGGCAGACAGATGAAAATGGCATTTAAAATTCAAACACTTAATTATAAACCCACAAAATTTAAAGCTTTCTCTTGAAATTTTCAAACTTTTAATAGTACAAAAACTCACAGCACGAAAGGGTTGCTTTACTCATTGTTAAAGCAGCTCTGTATCTGTGCAGGTTACAGTCTCTCATTAAAATTACACTCTTGAAATTAAAATATATAAACATGTATTTTTGAAGGCACATTCTCCTTTATTACCCAGCCTCTGAAATGCATTTTGCCTTCTTCCTTTTCTTAACTTTTCTTCTATTTTCATTTTTTCTGATCTTTGACTGTAGGTTCTCCTGCTGTTTTAAGACACAAAGAAAAACATTCAAATGCCATGGAAGGATAAATGTATACAGAAAAACAATCATGAGCACTATAAATTTATTACTTCTAGCTGTATAACAAGATGACCTTATTTACTATACATCATCTTCATTGGCTGTTACATAGTGTACTTTGAAATCTGTTAATTCTGCAGTAATGCCTTAATAATATCAAACTGTGTATATTACAAAGCATATATATTATCTCATGTATTGAAATAACTTCTCATTACAGCATTTCCTAACTCCTACATCCCCATTTGACAAACATTTAAACAATCTTTACCTCATATTTTAGAGTATGGCTGACAAATGCAGAAGATGAATACTTCCAGCAAAATAGGGGAATAGTAATGAGTATACTTCTTATCTATGACATTGCATTTTTCTGTTTTCATTGTTCACAGTCCTAATACAGTGCTAAGACAGAGCTGCTTCAAAATGCAGTTACTGATAGATGCAAATCACTAATAATGGCACATTCTTTATTCCAAGTATCTCCTCCCTTAAATCTAAGTGTTTTTAAAACAAAATTATACTTTAAATATGAACAGTATCAGAAAGCCAATCATGAGAAGAAATCTAGGCTTTATTTTTCCTGTTTCCACACCCAGAAAAATTATCAAATAAATAAATGATTGATTGATTGATTAAATAAATAAATAAATAAATAAATAAATAAATAAATAAATAAATAAATAAAATCATTTCCCTGCTATCAGTAACAGGAAGAAGCAAGCTTGGTTTTCCAATCCAAAATGAAATTTTAAGACTAGCAGGTAGAGGGAGAGAATAAATATGAAAGCCCACAAGTAATCGCTGAGGTCACCTTCTGAACCACACACCAATTTTTATGACAACAAACCTACTCTAATCTAGAATAGAGGTTGACTATGATGTTCCTATGGTCACAATACTCCATTGTATCAGCCAAATTAGTGTTTCTTTTATTCGTAATGTCCTTGTGTTTTGCTGTCCAAAGTCACTCAGGTGAATTTACTGAATATATTTTCACAACAGTAGATCAATTGGAAAAGCTTAGGAGCATATAATTATTCCATATCATTGCATTTTACTGCTGTGTTAGGATAAACGTATCCAATGGGGGGAAAAGAAGAAAAAAGATCCATTTCAGAGCACAGAAGGTTTATTTCTTTCTATTTCTGTCTTTTTTTTTTTTTTTTTCCCTAAATGTCCCTGGCTTTTATACTCTCATAAGTAAAATGATTCACTGCAGGAAATGAAGCGTTAGTGCAGCTTCACGACATTTTGAAGCTACAGCTGTTTCAATAACAAGAGTTTTAGCCCTGAATGTACCGGTAGCACTTGGAGCTGAAAGCATCTATTGAGTGAAGAAGGGCTTGACCCTTTGCTCAGTGACTTCAAAGTTGTGAGTCATGTGGCCCGAAAAGAATCCCTGAAGTCTTTAGAAATAACAGTGTAACATAACCATTGTGCTACAAATGGCTTCTATAAAAAAGCACATCTATCATTATGCACTAAACTACATAAATGAGTCTGAAAAATTTAAACACACTTTTCAAAGGCTAAATACAAAGAAATAGAAAGCTGCAGGCCTAGACAGCTCAGTCTCACTGATCCAAGAGGAGCTGGTTTAGTCCCCACAGCCATTTGCAGCACAGGTGGGCTCTGGGCTGTGCTCTCTTCACTGGAACATCCTTTGGGAATATCTGCATAAATTGCTTTGTCAAGGGACAAGAGTTGGAGATCACAAAATGCTAACAACTATACTGTCTTCAATCTTCGTCAGCAAAGATCGCTTCATTTACCAATTACAGAACACTCTTTCTTTGCCTCTTAAACCTTTTCTCATCGTTTCAGTGAGAGCTCCCATCTCTTAAGAGCCTCGGGCAGGGTCAGTAGGCAAACAGTGATTCTCTAAAAAGGAAGGAAATACCTACATGGAAATACCTAGGTATTGCTGATCAACTATACATGAGGTAACAGCTACTATGAGCACAATCTCATGTCCAATATAATGCAGGTAGAAGAGGGAAATATATTTTAACTACCTGCATAAAATATCATTAAGATGGAGGCAAGAACCTCTCCATACACAAAAACAGGGAGAACATATTAAAAAAATAAAAGAAAAAAGAAAAAGAAAAAAATACAAAGAGGGAACTAGGAAAAAAGTTGAGAAAATAAATTATCTAGCAAAAAAAATAGCAATATTGGTTCCAGTGAAGGAAGGGGGAAATAACTGGAAAGTAGACAAAACAAGGAAGAAAAATACTGCAAGCAGCAATATCAAAGACAGGAAAACTGTTGTGAAACAAAACAAAGGAGACCCTGGGGAAGAAAGGATGGGAATGAATGCTTACTCAACCCAACAGCTGTGAAGATTAGGTATTGGTCTAAAGTGACAGTACCAATGTTTAGAAAAACATTTATATAAGAAATATATTAAAAATTTAAATAAGAAATTAATCAAAAAACATGCTTCCATCCTGTTAGCAATCTATGTTTTATGTAACATGTTTATTAGAAATCTAAGTAGTTAAAAAATATGTCTGTGCGTGGCATCACTGAGGTCAGACACTGAAATGACCTGGGAAAAAGTCCTAAATCCAAGCAATACAACAAATTCCAGCAATATAACAAAGGAAAGCCACTGTAAAGAAATGCACTTTGGAAAGATTCAATGAATTCACAATCAGCCTTGACTCCTCAGGAAAAGAGATCGTCTCTTTATGGTCATATGGGTAGCTTGATTAAGATCTTTTGCTCACTATTATGGGAAAGATGCACCTTGATCTGTGAACCAAGTTCCTTTCCAGTGAAGAGGCATTGGTTAACTGTATCCTGAAGTACTTTAGTTCTAAGAGAACTCAAGTAATTCATTATTCTTCTAAGACACAGAAGAATGAATACCAAAGAATATAACAAAAACTTTGCCTTCTTTTAGATGGGTTTTTTAATTCAACAAATCCACACCAAAAAAAAAAAAAATGATAAAGCTGAATCTGATGTGAAAAGACTTATTTTTCAAGTAGGCCATGAATAATAAAATGTTCCCCAAAAGGACTGGCTTTCCAACATGCAAGGGCCAGATGAAGCTGTCTGATGACAACCCATCCTGAATTTTCCTGCCTGCAGCAGACTCTACAGGGTTAACTACATGAGGGTTTTTTCCTATTCAAAACTCTGTGCAACCTATTTCCTTACCCAGAACATCTCGTGCATTGTGTTAGAGCACAATGAAACTATTCAGAAATTCTTGTGATTCATTCATTTTCTGTCATTGGTTTTAGGCTGCTGGCTAGGAAAGTGTTACTGTGGAATAATGCGAGTGCTTGGCTTAAAATTACTTCAAGTTTTTAATTCACCTCTTCTGGACTTAGGGTGACACGAGCTGAAGCAGAATCTGGCTTCTTCTATTTCTCACATCCTTAAAATAAATCCACGAAATATGGCTTCATCACCCTTTTCCTCAGCTACAGGAGCAATACTGGGTTAGATCATTAACGTCAGAGAGTTGCTAAAGCCCAAAGCAGTACAATGGTTTTGTCCAGCTGAGAGATCAGGTCTATTGTTCTGTAAGGATCTAATAGGTGATAAAACTTTCCATTCTGGAAGGATGCTGCTATCAAATGTGCATCAGCTTCGTCTGATTTAAACATCCATTTGCATCTGAAAAGATCTTCTTCCTAAATTATATGTGTGCTCCACAGGCAATGCTTCACAGTAATCAAATAACAGGGCTAAGAATGACATGGACTCTTGAATGCTACACATGAGTGCTTACGGCTACTGATACCACAGAGTTACCTATCTGTAATTAAAGATGATACAGAAAACCACTGCAAGCCCCTACGCCCCCAGAAAAGCTGAGAGAATAAGCTATTACAACTGCCTGGGCAGGGAAGTGTCTCACGGAGAGGCAGCTTGTGCTCAGCTCACCAGGCCTCCCCTCAATCTTGCTCCTGGGTCAGGTATCCACATAAAGAATAATCTGAACTGTAGGGTCTGGTTTGGTTTATTTAGAATATGCCAGGGAAAAGAAGAAAGTCTCTACAAAAACAAAACTGCAGAAGATAGAATTAATTCTTTCCAGATTTGGATTCAGGCTGATCCAACAAGCCTAGCTTTGTCCCACATCTGTTGGGAAGATGGACAATTTGCTTACACTTGCCCACAGGAAGGGCAAATTGTGTATCAGAATGTTGGTGGCTGAGCAAAATAAGGAGCTTGTGTCCAACTTGTTTCTCAGACTGCAGAAACCAAAGCTCTGAAAGATTATGGTATCTCCTTGCTGGAAGACAAAAACAACGTTCTTTAATAAAAGAAGCTGTTACAAAGACGATTTTCTGCTACATACACACATCACTCCAATTTTGATGAAAGTCTCATAAATAAAATTAACAAAACTGTCTCTCTCCCTGGCAGGTCATTTTTTATTGTATCCAAATTTCTTAACAAGTAGCAATTACCAAGCCACATTGCCTATGAGTGCACCCAACAGTCACAGACTACAGGATGACATATTATACCCATGAATACCTCACAATTGAAATACATTTTCCCTATGGGACTACATCACTGCTTGATTTAATTTTTCCTGACATTTGGCCTGGAGCTTCTTTAAAGAAATGAACTTAGGAAGGCTTTGCTGACAGCAAAGGACAAACCATGGCTATATACTGAAATCCTACTTAAATCATGCACACTACCCTTTTAAAACACTAATCCTGCATAAATTGTAGGACAGTCACTGGGATCTATTAGTCAGAGTTCATCTACTGTTTGAGGATGAGCTATAGGTCCACATGAGCAGTACAAAAGGTCCAGCATAAATCATACAACTGCGAAGGAATAAACAGTTTCACCAGTGACAAATTTATCGATGTGGAAGGAGATATGCCAACTCGTCAGAATCCCTACCAGGGTTTTTCACAGCCTCAATAGCTCTTACTATGAATCATCCATATTCTGGTTTGGATTGGTTTCTTTTTCCTTTTCCTCCACAATGTTCTCCAAAAACATGGTAACTAAAAAGATTCCATTTCAAGAGAGAGAGGCAAATGGAGTACCTTACTGTACACTGAGGGAAAAGAGATAGGTTAGGAATTAGAATACTACAGTGCTTCTAATAAATCTCCTGCCTGAAGAGCAGCCAAAAAAGTCTACATTCATTCCCCAATTAGGTTATATATTTCTCTTTAACATTATGGAGCTGTTATTAATGTTATGAAATTGTGTGTATCTTCAAATATTAAATTTAATGTCTATTTTAAGTGACACATTGACAAGTTCAGAGAATAAAGTACTCTGGCTTTGATAGAGGCACAATAACACCATCTATGGAGTATTTTCAATGGTTTCATGACAGCATCTCAATCCTGTGCCTGAGAACCAAACTGTAGCTGTGTGATCTCCAGTTCTCTCAGAATCCTTGGTTTCAGTATTGAGGGGAGCTGAATATATCATAAGTAGGAAAACTACCTAGTTTTAACTGTGTAAAGCTCTAAGAAATTACTTGTATTTTAATTAATTTATTGTCACAAAAATAGATAGGAATGGTTCCCAAAGAAAAAAGGAAAACTATGAGAAAAATGTAAATTAAGACTGAATTAGGCCTGGCCCTCCTCTCATTCCTCTGAGGACAGTTTTCTCTGAATTCCACATCTTCACCTCATAGTGGTCTAACAGTAAATGCTCCTCAACAAAAACCCATCCCAGGTTGGCATTCCATCAAGACATCAAGTAACTGCCTGTATCCCAACAGGAGCAGACAGCATTTCATCCATAAGCAGACTGGTCACCCAGGAAGCAGTGAAACACTGTGGCATGTTAAAGCAAGACAAACAGCAACTTTATGTAGATACAATTACACTAGATGCACTCTAGATTTTGTGACTCTCCTTGGACATTTTTAAGCACTTCATCCAAAGACAAGTTTTCCAGGTATTTTATAATCTGTTCCATACAATCATCTCTAAATTCATTTTTTTCTCATGCTCTTTTATTGTTCTCCCAATCCTCTTTTCTCTTTGCCCTCTAGAGCAGCTTGACCACCTGCAGCACATAAGAACACAGGCATCGAATAACCCATTTCTCGGTTAAAAATGGTTAATTCAGGATTAAAATTGGCAATGTTAACCAATCTTTGAATAAGTGACAAAATGCTTAAAAGCAGCTTAGATCTGCCCCATGAATAGCAAAACAGAGAAACTGGACACTTTCAAATGCCCACTATTCACATTTCTCGCTATTTCAAATGCACAGCCTGCTTGTTTGTAGAAACCATGGGACAATATGCTCCAGGATTAGGCCTTAAGAATAATCTCCTTCCTTTTTCATGCATCTACAGGATTACTTATGTTCATGTTATCAGGGTATCTTTTGTGCCCTGAGCAATCTTTTAGAACATAGAGAAACAATCACATGCAATTGAGTTCCTGCTTATCACACAAGCCTTGGATGAAATATTCTCACTGAAAACATGAAATTAAATTCATTTAAACTGCCACTAAGTAAAGAAATGGAAAGGTTTCCTAGATAGAAAGATTGCCTACATGAACCATTTTTCACACAGTGTTGGTGAAGTCTGTATGTTTTGAGAAATTCTCCCTGCTTTCAAAAAGAAGTGAAAAAGTTTCAATTCAATCTTTGAAAATACTTCATTTTGAAAAGGCAAAATATACCTTTTAAACCTTTAGGTTTGCACAAAGAATCTAGTCTGAATCATACCTCTCAAGAACAAACAACAGCTCCTTCCAGTTCAAATGAACTGAATTCTTTGTTTGAAACTCAATTCCTTTTGCTGAATTCTTACTCTCTATTCTGTCCCTCTGGCACATCTGATCCACATCTGCCTTTGCCCATGCTACTCTCAATAATGATGATTTTCACTCTCCAGTACTGTAAGTCAAGCTTCTCATCTTGCCCTAGGTTTCTTTTGCTTGAGGCAGTCAGAACTAAGACAGATTGTTTTAAAATCCACATTTTTTGCTAGGTATGTAGCAGATCCTTGGTGTGACGAAAGCAAGTCTTTCAGCTCTCTGCTTCCATGTCATATATTTAGGAGAGGACGTCAGGCAAGGACAGTCCCTCCATCACAGCTCTTCATGCTCAGCAGAACCATAACCTCATTAAAGGACCCAAGTGATAATACTTCTGTGTCAGATTTTAAATTCAAACATAGTTTAGTTTGCAAAATGGTAAGCAAATTTGTTTCTAAACAACATTGTAAACCTTTTAAATCACGTATAAGCAGCAGAACAAACCTCTACATTGCTAGGGCAGAATAAGATATTTTAGTGCCAATTCTGGTCCATTAGATTTTAATTGGCTCCAGCTGGCAGTCCTATAAACTATAACATTTTTTACCTGCAGCTGTCCACACAAACTGAAGAAAAAAATTTCCTACCCAGGAAAAAGAAGAAAATATGTTGCCTGTAACTTCTTCCTTACAGTCTAATACAGAACTAAGTACAGCCAGTGTATGAGATTAAACAGCTCCTTCGGAGTTCCTTTTTCATCCAAAATCCAAATAACCTCAAAATCTTAAATTCTGCAATGTATTTACACAAAGAGAATCAGTCATTCAAACACAATTCTTCAAGTAATCTGTGTAACACTGTACTAGCGAGAGAGTTAAATTTAACTCAGAAACTTAATATAAACTCAGGAATGGAAATGATCAGAGTTTTTCCAACTCTCAACCTCTATGTACCTGCCTGGCTGGATGGACTATGGGACAGAGCACCTCACTGCTTCTTGGGGGCAAACTCAACAGGCATTACAGCTCAGACTGGAGAATTCTCTGAAGTCTTCCCACTCAGGTAAAAAGGATTTAGTCACAGAAACTATGAATTGAATTAGTTCTGGCACTACAACACTGAAGTACTATTTTAGTGGAGTACACACAACTGTCCACATATTGCCTATCTATGTGTAGATAGAGAGACAGATAGATACCAATTACAAACAGTTCACAAAAATTATAGCAGCTTGATCAAATTCTTCTCTCATCATAGTAAATCCAGAGTACCTAGCAAACCAAAGAGAGATACCAGATTTTCACTGACAAGGTCACAACTTGATCTGCTAGATTCCAACTGTACTATTACCTTTTCCTTTCCTTTATTCCCCTTTGAGAATGAACAAGGAGGGAAAAAAACCGACAGAATTTCAGTCTGAGCTGCAGATCAGTCTTTTCAGCTAAAGAGTCTCACCTGCATTACTGCTAACAGTGTTAGTAGTCTGAAACATGAACACCTGCAGGGGTATGCAGGCCTTCAGTGCTTGAAGCCTCAAAGATTTTCTCTGCTTGGGGAGTAGTCAGGAGAATGTGAGGCTCGGCTTTCTGCCCTGCTCAGAAATGAGCAGCCTCACACTATGGCATCCCTCCTCCCAACACACGTGCCAGCAATAAAGCAAACAGACAGGGCTATTTAAAAAATGACTGTAATGATGTAAATTAGACAAACATTAATAAACTCAGCAGGTTATTTCCCTACTGGAAAAACCACCATAGATCAGAACAGCTCTCACATCGGTAATTCATATTGTTATACAAGGCCTGCATCTGAAAATAAAAGTTCCACATGAGACTTGCATTGAAAACACCTCATCCGTCAGGATCGCCTTTATTATTTCTGAAGTACAAAGAGACCAATAAAAGAGCTGTATTAAAACAGGCCCCCTGTTACCAGAGTGCTGTGATTAAATGTTTGACTTACAGTTTGCTTTATTAAGCAAAGCAAACACCATCAGCTTTCCAGCTTCCTGAACTTTGAGTCATTTTTTAACATTAGGGCTGACCCAAAACCTGCTCATGTCCTACAAGCCTGGAAACTGCACATAATGCAACCCTGCAGGTTATATTTTATCCTACTGTAAATTGTTAGCTGCCTGATGTTATAAGGGTTAATTTACCATTAAGGGGATCTCTTAAAGCTACACAACAGAGAGACTGAAGAATCACAGGTTTTGCTCTTGGTAAAGAAGGTTTATGCCAGACAGCTACTTCTCATTTTAAAAGAAACACAAAATCTCACATTAAAATTTAGTCAAAGAATTCTCAAACTCCTAATATTTTTGGTTAATGATGTGATTCCTATATGTGAAATCATATGTGATTCTCAAAAGAAGAACACTAAGGAACTACAGATTAACAGCCAAAAGACACCAAGGTTAAAGTACTTTTTTCCTACCTCCATACTGGAGAAACACTTAAGCATGAAGAGAAGCTCCTTAAATAGCTGTAACAGAACCCAGATCAATGGAACTATCAGCATGTCAGTGGCGGATGAGGCTCCCAAGCACCTACCAGCAGTGGTCCACCCCTCCAAGGTTTACTCCAAATATGCTGGTACAGTTAATCCTGACTTTGGTGTTTTGATGACCATTTTAGCACTTGAGATCTCTCTTTCCCAACACTATCTTCTGCAATATCCTATTATGAATGATTAATACAATACGACAATTATTTAATTCTATTCTAGCAACAAAAAAAAATATGGAAGCAGACCAAACTACCACTCCAAACACTGTTTTTAAATCTGATGTCAACAACCAGCACACAATGCTGAACAGCCCTAGACTGTGTTACTTTACAAGCTGGATAACTTTAGACTCTTAAAATGAGATCTCTACTGACTTGGTAAAATAATTTTTGCCTCCTGCTTCCTTCACATGTAGACAACTCTATTCAGATATTTAAATTCAAAAACAGAATCTTACCCTAAGGTCTAGAGAGATGATGCAGGCTCAGGTTTTACTGAATGTGTTGCCATTCAAACTTTTCTACCCCAAAGAGAAGAGTGCCTTCATGAGGTGTGTGGGGAACTTTGCACCAGAGACAAATTTTACAATAGATCAGTTTGTTAAGTCACAAACGAAAATAGTGTGCACTGTTCCTTCTGCCTGCAACTTGTAAGTACAAAATAAATTTCAGGTAGGTAACTTGGCCATTGTTCCTCATTTAGAGTTTAGCTGTTCTGTTCCACTGTAGACTGTGAGGCCACAAAGGATTTAAGCACGTCATTTAATCATTCTCCAAAAGACAAGCTGAACAATGTCACATCTTTATCATTGCATATGGCATCACTTACCCTGATAGCTGTAAAAGCAAGAATCACTGTTAAGCATTTAATCCTGTCAGACAGGGATATTAACCTGCTATTTTAGAAGCCATTGCCATCTGATCTGTAGTACTGACAATGATGGCTTCCCAAGGAACAATTCCTTCTGCCAAACCATAGAATGGTACAAATAGCTTTGATGGAAATGGAACTCTAGAGCTAGTGTAGAAAACTTTTCATGAAAATGGAAGTTATTTCAGTAAAGATAGCATGGGGCAAAAACCAGGTTCTTTAAAACATTAATTAACTTCCTGTAGTACATAACAAATTCATCTCTTTCACTCATTTGTAATTATACAGACATATATTATTCACTTGTCTGTGCCTGTAAGGACAAAGTCAAAGTATGACCTCATGCTGCAGGTAAGGTCCTAGCAAGGATCTCAACCCTAAAGTACACCTCAAGTGGGAGAAAGTGAATAAACAGAGGATTTTGAGTAACAGATTATTATTAAGACATTTGCTTGAATAGTACTGAGCTGAGAGCAAGCACAACTGAAGGAAGAAACTGGACTCTGGATCCTGGGCAGAATACATCCAAACCAGCTGGACTCAGTTGACAATGACTCTTTCAGACATGAGATGTTTCATTCATATTTCACACAATGGTTACATGACTAATGAACAGATGGGTTTGCTATTCGCACCACTTAGTGGAGCATGAAATGATGCACTGACAGGTAGGAGAGAGAATTCGAAGCAGGTGTTGTAGTAATACTATGACAGCATACAGTATGTCAAAATGCAGGGTGCAAAATACTGAACTAAAAGGTATTCAGAGGCTCCAAAATTAGAAGTATTCATAGCTGAAGTTTTTAAATTATTTTTCAAGCTCAAAGGGCAAAAATTGTAACAAGTCAGAACATTTTGGAGTGAACTCCTGTAACTAATCCGTTCAGGCCTGTGTGTCCTTGTGTACTAATGGAGGAGAGACAGGAATCATTCACGTATTTGTGCCCTCCAAGCCTGACTGCTGCAGCACACAGTGCATGGGACTGAAAGAGGTCTAACAGACTCCAGCTGGTGTGACAGGCAGCTGCCCAATTAGTAATGGGTTTGCTATCTCACAGACTCATGGACACTGTACTTGCTGATGAGAGTAATATTCAAGAAAAAAACCCAACCAAACAGCCACCAGAGTTTTTATCTTCAAATCTATCCTACTATTTGACCCTCAACTGGGAACTCCAGGATTGAATTTCTGCCATCATATGATGGTGTCTGGGACTGGAAGTTGACTTGTTTCCTCAAGCTAACATGAAGAAAACCAAAAGCATTGTTTAAAATCACACCAGTTTCTCTTGGATTTAAGTAAAATCATGCAGAATCTGTCTCAGAAGCCAAAACAATCTGATCTTCAAAATACATTTTGTATTCTTGTTAAGTCTCATGAATGACTTTTTAAAAATAATTTATTAATTTAGGACTGAAAGTTTTTAACTTTTTAACAAGAAATGCATAACAGATTTCATTTCTTTTAAAAAATATTTCAATAAAATATTAACATTTAATTAAGTATTAGCAACAAAATACAAAGCAAATTATTTTTTTGTTGTACTAAAACCAATGCAGTTTCTTGGTGCAACTATCACAATGGAAATGAAATTCAGAAGAGCTTCTCTTCCATGAGGAAATCTATCTCTGTGTGAGAAGCTTTGCTCAGGAGCAGCACACCTCCTCATATATCATTTGTCCTTAGGGTTTTACCCATATTACTTACCTCCTTGGGCTTTTTCTCACATTTTTGCATAAACACCTTGCTAAAGACAACATGTTGGGATTGACACACCTTCCATTTCCACCATGCGAATGAACAGCAGCTCCAAGGCTCAACAGCCCTGTAAAGCTACTGTTAGTGAGACAGGGCTTGGATCTCATGTCTCAGCTCCTTCCAAACTTTATGGTATAATAAAACATAGCAGCTGTTAACTTGGAAAGATGAGATATAATTAACGAGAGCTATAGCCCGCTGCGGTGGAACACACACACTTCTGTGAAATCTGTGCACAATCCTGACTGAGCCCAGTTCGCCAGGATGTGGGCTTTGTGTCTTCTCCCAAAGAGGGCATCTGCAGGTCAACCCTGCGGCTCCGGCTCACGGCCTCTGCACTGACTGAGGAAAGAGACTGCCATCTACTGAGGCAACCCATCTATTGGCAAACAGGGAGTTAAAGCAATGAAGAGGGGATTCATAGTTAAGACAAGGAGTTTAGAGAATTCCCACAGATGTCAGCTGTTCACACTAACAAAGATTTAAAAGGGAACAATAATTTTAAGTAAACTTTTTTCTTTTCTCCCCTTCAGTCCCAGCTACTTTCCCTTAGTCAACAAACCAGTTTTGTAATGGGAATTATTCATTCCATGTATACTTTTTCAACATCTAACCCCTGTAATCCTTTAGCTCAGAGGGACAGAGATTTCTGTGCCTGCTGTTTTGCTGCACTGAAGAAACAAAGCAAAAAGGTGGAGAAACAGAAAAAGAAAACAGAGAAAAGGAGAGTGGAATGTTGCAAGAAGGGAGGCTTTTGAGCACTCACAGAGTTCACCAAAACATTTATATGAAGCAGTCAGTGGAAAAGATCAGAGAAAAAGCAGTAAAATACATCGCGAATAAAAGAACATTGCCACAAACAGCTCATCCCCACTGACAGAGCATTGTTTTCCTACCATTAGGATACAGCTTAATAAGGCAGAGCACTTGAAACGCATCTCAAAGCAAAGATCTCAGAGCAATTGCAAGTATTAAGATTCCTTTTTGCACCAGGTGTTCTGTATGATCAGCTATTAATATCCATCACAGTCAAAGATGTTCAGGATCTTGCAGGACCTATCTCTAACTGATTAAAAGCTTTAAAACAATGCAATGACATATGAATTATTGCCTTCAATTTAACCAGAAAGAAACTAAAAATAAAAGACTTATTTCAGAAGATGCTGCATGCTTCTAGGTTCCACTAATTTTCCTGGCAACCCAGAGATTTCCTAAAACAAACATAAAGTTGAAGCATTCAGTCACGAATGTCTGGTATGAATATACCAGTTAATTACAGAAATAGCAAGTTCTGGGAATGTTGGGTGTCCAGAATGAAAAGCAGGGTTGTGGGTTTACATTAAGAAACTAGGTGACTTATATAAGCACCTGGTTGTAAAAGAAATAAACTCATCATTTTGTCCATGTGATTTTTCAAATGTCATCTAGCAAGCTGGTTTCAAAACTGGGATGAGAATATAGGACTTTTTATTCCTAACCAAAAATGCCATCCCATTCTTTTCATGATGGGAACTGAGACAAAACCAAGAGGGTAATTATTTTATCCTGGGATACCTCAATTCCATTTAGCTAACTTGGCCCTGATGGAAATAAAAGTTTTCTGCTTTACATCTTCCCAGGACTGTTACAACAAGCATTACCACATAATTTCAGCTGACTGCACCTGTTCTTGACAACGTCACTTCCCAACTGTGCAGAGATTTGGAAATGGTTATTAAACACTCATCAAAGACTAAAAACAAAATTGAATCTAAATGGCCTGTGCTACACTCCATGGAAGAGAGACAGCTGGCAGAGCTACACTGCACTGAGGCATTCTATCAGGCTCCACAAGGAATGTCATCGAGCTCCACTGGTGGCATATCAGCTGTAGTGGCAGACTCCCACATTCCCAGCTCTCTGCTCAAATCGATTCTCCATACATAGCAAGAGACGTCCTCCTTGGTTTCTTCATAACAGGCTGCTGAATATGGCTGTACTGAGAAGCACCTGACAAAAATTTAACCCAGTTGGTTTGTTAAAAGAGTATCGATGTCATGTTCATTTTCTTATCTTATGTTCTTTCAAGTAGGATCACCCATTTTCACACATCACTCAAGACAGAAATGTCTGAAATTAAAGTAATTTCCTATACTATAAATCCTCCAGGAATAAACAATTAAGCTCATGGGAAAGGCCCTATTTGCTTATTACAGGCAGCATTCTTATGGAAACAAATTGTCTCTTGCATAGACACAGAGATGTCACATTCTCCCACCTCCCAGGGAGATCCTGCCATGGCTAGGTGCTTTAAAGAGCACAGTAACTACAAACATGATGCACCCCATTCCCATCAACAAACTGTGTTCCAGGCAAGTTTGAGAAGGCTCAAATACCCAGCTTGACTTGATTACAAAGCTATTACCATTTTTCTTCTTGTTGCAGTCATGCATATTTCCAGCCATTTCAAGCAGTGTCTTGCATGATTTGGAGCTAAGGATTCTATTAGAGAGGTGAGGGGACATTTTTCTGCTCAACTATTGTACAGTATTGGTAAATAGCTGATTTCTTCACTATCCAAACTGTTGAGCTACAAGTGGAGAGGGTGAGGGAGGAAACCTCAGGGAAATGGGTCTGATCTCATTTCTTATCAACGGTTCACTGCTGCCAAATGCAGCCCCCAGAGAAAATCAGCAAACCTTAAACACTTAAAAATGGAAAGACTGAACATCCCCCAGAGAAAAGCTAATGGGATACAGAGCTTTTCACCTCTGGGTCACAAGCTCAAATCTGGCTCCTCTCAGATACAACAATACTGCTGGGCTGCTCCTCAGCTGGGTGGAAGGATGCTCTTAAACCAGCTGAGCACTCACTTCACGTCAGCAAGTTTTGAGAAATAATCCATTGCACACCAGTCCTGCTCTGAGAAGAGGCTGTAACTCCTGCATGCAGAATGTCTTACCATCACAGTCACAGCATATTAGCGTTGAGGATGAGGTAGAAATACACTGCCCAGGATGCTTATTTAAATTTCAGCACTTTCATTTTCTGTCATGGTTGACAGTTCCCAATCCAGTGTTATGTACTAAGCTCTTTTATTCAAGATGTTTTCTTACTGTTTCTGCTTCATATAAATGGCCTGACAAACTTGTATCAAGCTGCAGACGTAAGGCAATGGGAAAGAATGCAAATAAAACAGTAGCTAAACTTTTAGACTACAAAATAGTGTTTCTTTCATACAGTAATACTGTGGAACTGCCTCCCACATACTATTATAGATGTCACATATATAAATGGATTAGAGAAATTAGAGAAATGAGTAAGAGTCATAAGGTCTGATTTAATGGGCACTAGAACAGGACTACCGAGACTTGGAACATGTATTAATTCCAACTGAAGTCAAAATTAACATCTCCACCTGCTGTAATGGCACATGGACAGATCTTTTAGATAGAATTTAGTGAAGTTAGTGGAAAAACAAGTGATAAATGCACCTCCAAATATCCAGATGCATATTTGGAATCATAAAATACAAGGGCAGGGATTTCTGGAGATCATACGATCCAATGCCCTGATGAAACTTCCAAGTCAGAGAAGGCTGTTGAGGGTTGTACCAAGTCAAACAGTGAGGAACCCACAACCTGTCTGGACACCTGTTGCAATGCTTAACCATCAACAGTATTCATGGTGAAAAAGTTTTTACTAATATCTAACGATATTTTTATGTTCTTTAGCAGCAAAGGACCAACAATTTTCCTGAACTGCTGTTAGTCCCACCTCAATAGGAAAGACACTTTCTGATCACATCTGATGACATATTGTATCCTCTCCTTTTTTTATCTCCTCTTTAACAGGAAGAAATGCAGCAGAAAAAGGGGGGGGGGGGGGGATGCTGTTTT